>JAPYZK010004222.1:0-10740 GCA_030522785.1 Platygaster equestris
AAGGCAGTCTTCGTAGTAACCAAAACATCATAATTGCTACTATGAAGAATGCTTGATTATACGACACATGATACATGGTCGTGGTAACGACATTATTTGTTGCAAAAGCATAATTGCCTTGGTAACACTGACCAATATTGCTTTGAGGAATTGATTTGTTGTACGCACTAAGGCAGTTTTCATAGCAACCGAATGTCACAGTTGCCACTATCAATTAATACTTGGTCGTACGCCACACTATATATGGTCGTACGCCACACTATACATGCTTGTACGCCACACTATACATGGTCGACCTTATCACATGCCTTAGTGGAGAGAGCCAAGTTCCGTGCATGTGAACCCCGGAGCGTATGGGCCCACCGATGGCCATGTACGAGACACGAGTCACACGAGATTTTTCGTTGCTTGTCGTGATTCCACGTCATTCGGCTGCGTCTGATATAGTGCAACTAACGTTGGTCGCGATAAAAATTTGAGTGATAAATTTTAGTGCGTTTTTTTATGCAATGGATTCGTTAGATTCAGTGGCGCAAATTTTGACCCAGTGGGAGATGCCGCAGATGATAAAAGTTTTCGAAGGTAAGATTTCAAATAAATTGCACAAAAAATTCTCTCCATTCCTAACCTATAAGTTTGAAGGAAAATATTTTTTCAATGTTTTGCGTTTATTTATTCGATGGGATAAATGATTAGCACGTTAACAAAAATAAGTTGCGTATAAATGTTAATTTTTTTTAAATTTTTTTGGAGAATTTAATTGATAAAGAAGTTTTCTTTCATTTTTCGGACAGAGAAATTGAAACCATATTTAGAAACAAAGTCGGGCTCCTCAATAAATTCCGTCGGAATTATGCGGTAATAACAGAAAAGGTTACAATAATGAGGCAAGTCAGACTGCCGAGTTCTGATCAGGTTTTTATATGTTTCTGTATGTTCAGTCTTGGTTGTGTGAAGATTTTTTTAATTTGATGATTTCTGAAATTTCATGTTTTCAAAAAATTGCAAATTGCATTCATAAGTGCAAAGAACTTATAAAAATGTAAATAAAGCATTATTTTCAATTTTGTGAGTAATCACGTATTTTTTAAATTTAAAATTGAAATTTGGAAAACTACGTAAATATGTGCTCATAGTGTTTTCTATAATATCCACAAAATCGTTATAGAATATGAGTTGGTTCTATAGTCTTCATCGAAAAATAATATTTTATGCGCTCGATTTAATAGAATGTTTGTATATTGACGACTTCCGGAAAATTTGTAATTTTCATGAAAAGATTAAATTTAAAGTTCATAAATACATGATTTTTATGAGCCTCAAATTTCGATGAGAAAATGTCCCACACAATTGAAAATTAATTAAGAGTTCATCACGCCAAAATTGATCTACCAATTTCAATATTCTACTCGACTCGCAGGCTGAATCTGAAAATTGAAGTTCTGAACGAGTTGAAAAAAATTCTCAGGATCACATTTCACAAAATCTTCAAGCAGCAGGTTCAAGCACGGAACCACTCGAGCCTGCAATTTTGAATGAAACAATCTCTATTGTTTTTGCCCCGAAAAACATTAAAGTCAACCAATCGGTATATATACTTCCATAAAAATGATCATTTATATTCTTGGCTACAATGAAAATTCCGAGGCTCTACAGAGGGCTTGCAATTTTTTGCAGTCCTTTTAAGCTCTATATAATCGAGGCCGATTTTTGGAAAGGACGAGGAATTTCATCGGTGAATTTATTAAATATTTTTCTGCCACATTTTATAGACGTATCTTCAGTCAGAATTCGCTGAATTTGAGTTAATTAAAAAAAAAAAATTCAATCTGAAATGACAATATTTATGCTTTCAAAAGTGATCTTCACTTTCTTAAGTCAAATTGGGAAATCTGTACCTAAATTTGAACACTACATCACATTTTTTTGACTGAAAATGAATATTTTTCTTACATTCAAAAATTGCATCGTTCTCTCCGGAAAAAAATTTGTTTCTGGTTGATTTTTTAAGTTTTTGCAGTAACCTCGGTACTTGGTGAATACATTATGATGCTCCCTAATTAAAAAAAATCATTACAGGGACACATCCGAAAAATTGGGACATTTAAATGATGTTTGTAAAAAAAATTCAGACTGAAATGACAAAGTCAATGATTTAACAAGTTTTCTTCACTTTTCCGTTGAATAAGCAAATCTGCACTCACATTCAAACACTACATCACTTTTTTTTGACTGAAAATAAATAGTTTTCTTATATCCAAAAATAGTATCGCTCTCTCCGAAAAAAAAATTTGTTTCTGGTTGATTTTTTAAGTTTTTGCAGTAACCTAGGTATTTGGCGAATACGTTATAATGCTCTCTGAGTAAAAAAAACATTACAGGGACACATTCAAAAAACTGGGACATATTATGTCCCATGTTTAAAAAAATTCAGACGAAAATGACAAAATCAATGCTTCGAGAAGTTCTCTTCCCGTTTTCGAGTTAAATTGGCGAATCTGCACTTAAATTTGAACAGTACATCACATTTCTTTGACTAGACATGAATATTCTTCTTATATACGAAAATTGGATTGTTCTCTCCGGAAAAAATTCTTTCTTGGATGATTTTCTAAGTTTTTGCAGGGACCTAGGTACTTGGTAGATACTTTGTTATGCTCTTAGAGTAAAAAAATTATTACAGGCCTGTAATGGAACACATCCAACAATTTGGGACATTTAAATCTTTTTGCATCTATTTGCATCTACGTTTTTTAATAATTTAATGGTTTTTTGTCATTTTCAGTACCTCAGGACTCTACTTAACTCGTCTGTTTCAAGTAAGATAGTGCTAGGACTTTGCGACGTGAAAAAACAAACATCTCTCACTGACACTGACCGAAGGCATCTCACAGAGGCGCTAATATTCGCGCTGATGTTCGATGATCCTTCTGAATTGTAAGCATTGGTACAATAATCCTCACTACTGTTATTTGCCTTTTTTTTAAATTCTGTAATCGATTTCTGTTTCAAATATTTACTGTTTCCGATGGAACACGTTCGCTGATATAAACCTCATTCTTGTGCAAAATTTGATGCAAACTTTAAACTCACGAGTCAAGCGTTTGCACGAATCGTTCGCGCAAATCTGCGGACTCATCTAATATCAAAATTCGTACAAACTATGTGCAAACGTTTGCATGCAAACGTCTTCGCGTGAAATTTGCACAAATATCGTGCAAACTGTTTTATCGGGGGTAATTATACCCTCATTCCGAAATTTAAATGTCTGATGTATTGCGATCGGAAGAAAATTCTCAGTAAACTGGAACTCGCTCATTCATAATTTTTATAATCATTATGATGTGTGATTTTCTTCTGTTTCAGGATACCGTACAGACGATTAGATTATATCGCACATGAGATCGTTCAGCTTTTTCCAAAAGAGAGTAAGGTAACCCCCTGAGATGATTGCTTTTTTTTGTTAAAGTTTGCGTTGAAATATAATTCCACAAATACATGATTCTCTTTTTCCAGGCCATTTACTTCATACCTTCTGAAAAGCAGGTCCTGGCAAAAGGAAAATTGGTTGATAAGTATCACAACGTCAGACGCGACTTAGTTCGGGCAGGGGTGATTCAATCCAAACGTGCAAGAGATGAGCATAATGGTATGATTTTATTTCATTAAAGTTCATTATATGCACTATTTTTTATGATTATAGTTATATATTATATGATTGTTCATATATAACGATATGTATAAAAACTGATAGAAATGTCAATTTCCAGATGCACCCATCAACAAGTCGGCTCTAGATGACGTTGCATCTGACTTAACATGGCTACAACAAAGCTGTGAACCCCAAAACATCGTACATGAAAAGTGGCTGAAAATCTCGTATTACAGGGTTAGCAATTTGCAGCAGCAACCCGCGTGCAAAAAAAAGCAGAAGACACAAATAACAGCGGAGCAACCACTACTTGCGGATTATTTCAAGTTATATCCGTGTCTCATTAAGCCATGGGGCTATTCATTGGTAATACATTTCATTGATCGCTTAATATTTTGATTTTTCAGGATCGACAATTTATCGAATACGAATTAACAATCACCAACTTATTTACCCTCTGAATCCCTTCAAATCATTTGATCTTGATTTTATCCGGTTGTATATTTATATCAGTTGATTTTACTAATTCTATTAAAAAGTTCGAATACAGAAAATTGTATGTGGATTGTGTTATCATGCAACTATAATATATGTCATTAATATTTCAGCTCGAAAAACACTTCAACCTCTTATATCCTGGAAACACTGTGAAGTTATTGCGTGACTGGCCTTCTTCCTCAATAAAGGTTAGCTTTTTACTTGCGAAGAAAAAATTGCAGACAGACGTAGAAACGACAAACAACGAGGAAGGTAGATAGCTATGAATTTCAATTCTTTCCAGTAATTCCTCCGAATTTTTATTGAATCCCATTACTTTCTATTAATTCTGATCGATTCTCACCAATTCCTACTCTTTTCTATTCATACATATCGATTCCTCTATAAATCTTCATTAATTTAATCGATATCTACAAATTTTCATTGGCTTCCATGAATTCCTGTACATATACAATTAATTTTTAGCAATTCATATTACATCTCATCAATTCCTCACGATTCCCATCGGTTTTTATGAATTTTCATTGATTCATATAAATTGTCATTAATGTATATCGATTTCGAAGAATTCCTACTTCTTTCTATTGGTTCTCATCAATTCCTATCGATTCTGATCGACTCTCATGAGTTGCTGCTGATACTTTTAAAATTTTGGTTCCTATTAACTTCAATACATTTCTATATCAATTCCAAAGGATTCCTATTAATTTCTATAGATTTCTATCAATTCCTATATATCTCTATTTTCTTCTATCAGTTCTCATGAATTTTTATTAATGTCTATCAATTTCTTCTTATTGCGATCAGTTTCTATGAATTTTCATTGATTGATATAAATTGAGGTCAACTTTCATCAGAATTCCTTTCAATTTTGATTAACTTCTATCGAATCCATATTCATTCCAATCAATTTCCAATAATTTGCACCAATTTCAATAGAGATTTATATCAATTCTCGCGGTCATTCGTAATGATGTGTAATATGCAGAAAACATTTTAAATCGGAATTTTTCGTTTGAAATGCTTCTCGAAATAACTAATTATTGTTTTTTTACAGCTAATTTCCAGTTGAATGCATTGTTCCAGTTTGCGAAAATTTTCCCATTGCACCTGATTAAAGGCACATCGAAAAAGCAGCTGTTCAGGCCCAGTCATATTGAGATGCAAGATGGTTTTCTTATGCACTGCAAGGTCAGTTTTTTGTTTCAAAAATGTATTGTATTTCGAATCGTTACTTTTTTTTCTCACGAGAAACAAATGATTATGATTTTTACAGACAATCGGAGATTTGCCAACAAAACTCAAGCGACGTCAGGAAAAACTAGCTTCATTTGGTTCGCGCCTACAACCCATAGCAGTCGTTGTTGGGCTTACACCGTTTAATATTTGTGCCAGTTACATCGTTTTCGATAACGTCAGATATCAAGTAGAATCTCCTCTACGAGCTGTCGACGTTTGTTTTAAGATGTACCATGCTCTCCACGCTCAGTATCCTCCTGAGAGTACTATCATGTGGCAAGTTTTGCAAAAAGCAGTGTACAACATTCATACCGAGTGGGATGAAAACATTCCTAGTATCCACCGAATGTTGGTTGATTTGGCGTAATCTAAGGTCAGCGTTGAGCTTTACTTGTCAACTGAATTGATTTTTGAGTATTTAATTGTCAAATTTTCATCAAAATTCGCCCAAGCATTTGACATTTATAATTTTAAATTAATAGCGAAATAGAATAATAGTCTGATACCGAAAATGCCTTTATGTTACATGTGTGAGGTGACTGTACCTACTGTGGTTGGTCTGCAATTGCACTTTAAAATAACTCATGACAAAAAAGATGGTCATTTTTCATGTTCGGAGGCCAGTTGTACTCGGGATTTTACGACATGGCCAAAATTTTGGTCTCATCTTATAAGTTTTCATTACTGTTTCTTATCATGTTCTAAAAAAACGCAGAATGAAGAATCGATTATCAAATCTGAAGGAAACATCGAGTCAGATGACAATGAAAATGAGGCCTTATTGTCAAGAAAAAGAAATTTAGAAGCTGCTTTTTTTTTGTCAATAATTCAGAAAATCATACATTAGATTCAAGGCGCTCTCGCAAAATTGAAAGCAATCCTGCAGTTGATTTCCAAAGCCAAGTATCGTCATACGTTTCCAAACTCTTTAGTCGACCGAAAGTTCCAAGGAAATCCGCTCTGTTAATTTTGGAAGATACTAAGGATATTCTCTATGGTTACTCTGATTCCATTCTGTACTCGGTACGTGAATCTGCAGTCGATGATTACGTCAAATTAGATGTTGTTGAGTCACTTTTGAAAAATCGTAAGTTTTTTGACGATTTCGGTAGTGAGTATCTTAGTTTGAAATATTTTTAAAACGGCGGATGGTTGTTCATGCCTGAAGAGTATAATATAGGAATCGACGATGTCACGACTAATAAAGCTGATTAAGTTCTTCTAAAGAAAGTTGATATAACAGGGCAAATGATACCCCTCAAAAAAGTGCTGACTAAATTTTTCGAGTTACCGGGTGTTTATGATTCAGTTGTGCAGTACGTACATACATTAAAAGATCAATCAACGAATTTCGAAAATTTAATGCAAGCAGAACATTGGCAAGAATTGAGCGGAACGTTTGGTACAAAATTTGTGTTACCTCTACCGTTATATTACGATGATGTTCAAGTGAATAACAGCCTTGGATCTCATAACAAAAGTGTTGGTGCAATTTACCTAACGCTTCCTTGCTTACCTCCTGAGTATCAACATTCTTTAGAAAATATATTTCTTGCAGCCTTATTTGAGTCGAAAGATAGATACATTTTAGGTAATGACAACGTTTTTCTTCCGATTGTAAAGCAGTTACAAATTTTGTACGATGAAGGGATTGTTATCGATACCAAACACGGTAAAAAGCGAATTTTTTTTTGTCTTGCGGTAATTCAAGGTGATAATTTGGGCCTAAACACTATGCTTGGATTTTCTGGTAGTTTTAGCGCTTTGTATTATTGTAGAATTTGTAAGGCTAAAAAAAGCGATGCTCAACATATGTGTAGAGAAAATTCCGAATTACTCAGAGACCCTTCGAATTATAACGAAGATGTAGAACAGACTTTCCAAGAAACAGGAATCGAAGAGGAGTCTGTCTGGAATAAATTGTCGTATTTTCACGTTACTGAAAATTTTTCTGTTGACATTATGCATGATTGGTATGAGGGGATTTGCGAATTAGTTATGGCAAACGTACTTTATTCCTTTTTGATTGGTCCGATAAGTTAAACCTAGAGATTGAAACCATAAATTTCAGAATCAAAACTTTTGAATACTACAGAAATAATTTACGTAGTCAACCTCCTCCGCTGAGAATGGATCATATAAAGAAAAAGCACATTTCAATGTCAGCCAGCAAAATGCTAACTCTGGTTAGAATTTTCGGTGTTTCGATTGGAGACCTAATTCCGTTTGAGAACGAAGCGTGGAAAGTGTACTTACTAATAAGGCAAATTTTAGACATTCTATTAGCTAGACGTTTGCAGAAAGACAGTTCAATTATTCTCGAGGAACTCATATTTGAACATCATTCTTTGTTTTTGAGTATTTTTGGTGATTTAATACCTAAATTACATTTGGCTACTCATTACGGCAGGATGATGAGAAAAATAGGTTCTCCAATTAATTTATCGTGCATGCGGCACGAGTCGAAACACCGAGAATTTACTATTCCAGCAAAAGCAACGGAAAGTCGAAAAAATATAGCAGACACTTTGGCTCTGAAGCAGCAATTGCAAATGTGCTATCGATTGATAAGCAAAAAAAGTCTGACATCTTAATTTAATTTTCCTAATGTTGATTTGATCAAGGTATCAGAAATGGAGGAATATTTTCGGTTCAAAAATTTATTACCGAAGGAAATGAGCGAGAAATGTTTCAATCTTAATTGGATAGAAATTAAAGGGATAACCTACCGTAGAAATATGGTAATCGTTTTGAGAGCTGACGAGAACGATGGTCCAGTTTTTGGTCTTGTCAGGTCAATTTTGATGTCAAACAATGACAGAGTGTTTTTTGTTTGGCATTATCTGAATGTCGTGCAATTCAATACACATGTGCATGCATGTCAAGTCGAAGAATTCGCGGTGCATGGAAATAATACGACTTTTTTTGGTGTTGACAATTTATTCTCTCCGTTTCCTGTCATCGCGTCTAGAATGTCGAATGGAAAGTTGTTTGTTACCCTCAAATTCGCTTCGTAATGATTAGTTCGTGATTATTGTAACATATTTTTCCCTAATGGAAATAAAAAATTTATGTTCAAACATTCTTGCGTTTATTTCTCACTAATTCATCGCCAAATAATTTTTGCAAACATGTTGCAACATGACTACAACCACTTTATGCGTGGTTGTAGTAATCAAGTCCCTCCATTTGCCGATAATCAGATTGATTTTAATAACCAAATATATGCTCCTAGTAGCCAAGTACACCCGAATCTTCGCCATATACTTGATTGTAGAAACCAAGTGGAATAACTGCCCATCGCGTGTAAACTCGACAACACTAACTAAGTCAATGCTTTTCACAACTAAGTAATCAAGGTGGCATCATGCAAGTACTTTAGAGTAGTGATCAAATGAATGGTTACAGCGACCAAGGGAAAAGGCTGCCCGTACTAAGTGAATGACTGTTACGACCAAGTAGCAATGTATTCTCAACTGAGTGCTTGATAGTAAAAACTGAATACCTTGGTTGTTACAACCAAGAAGAAATGTATCCTTAACTGAGTACTTGATAGTACGAAATGAATCACTTGGTTGTAACAACCAAGTAGAAATGTATCCTCAACTAGGTACTTGATAGTGAGAACTGAATCACTTGGTTGTAACAACTAAGTAGAAATGTATCCTCAACTAAGTTCTTGACAGTGAGAACTAAATCACTTGGTTGTAACTGTCAATTAATATGGTACATTAAATCAATACTTTCAATTGCTACAACCAAGTGATATATTAACTACACTCATGACCGTTCAACCATGACTCCCAGATCGCGGCGACCAAAGGTTTGACTGGGCGTATAGCTACCAAGTAGTTTTGTTGCTGCAACCACTATAGTGATGACTGCGACCAAACATTTTTTTCAGTGAGATTAGTGCAGGCGAGGTTCCCTCTCTCCGCGACTTGAGCGCGAACGATTTGAATGCCAAGACCCAGAAAACCGGATTCCCGGTGTTGGCGAGTTGAAATTAGGAAAATTTAGGAAACTGATTTTCGGCCTGGCGACTCGCGGGCCGCAAAATCACGGGGTTCACACGAGTCAATTATCAATTCGTCGCGTTGAATATTGCAACGAATGGCAATATTATTTATAACTAATTTGGATATTAATATATAATAGTCATACACTATTTATATACTCAGTATATAAGTATGTATACTTTTTTTCATAATAGTAATTGCATATAAATAAGTAATTTCGATTAAAATATATATTTTTTAATATGCAATTATCTTGTTACGTACACGATCGTAACGAACTTCACAGTTACAGTGGAGTTTTGGTGGAATAACAGTGGAGTTATCTTTTTTGTACTTAATTCGCGATAAGCACTTAAACTTCCGCCCAAGTTCAACTCCAGAATTGTTATCTGGTGCAAAATACAAAACTCTAGCTTCCCAGTCGACATGGAAGCTTTTCAAAAATCACGTAATGTTTTCGAAAGCTTTCAGTACGCTTTCGACTCAAATGTTTTGCATTAAATATTAAAGAAACATTTTAGTTTACTTTTCGGAGAAATATTTTTATATAAATGCTTCCAGAAACATTTCTCCCGAAATCATTTATCCGCAACATTTCTTAAACTTGATGTAAGGTTTGAAAATAGATATTTCACTAATGTTTCTGTAGAAATGTTTATATTATACTTCAACTTAAATGTTTCAGTCGGAATATTTCTAGAACATTTTTAACAGTTTGTAGTGACACTTTTTAACAATATTCATTGGAATGATATCTGACATATGTAATATGAAATGTTGACGTAATTTTCCTTTTTTAGATGTATCGACAGCCTTTTTTCCGTAACGTTTCAATTGTAATATTCTTAAAATATTTTTGGATCTTTTCAAGAAAATAATTGAGCAATCAAACGTCAGAAACGTTAAGTGATAATAACGTGTGAAATGTTTAAGTTATGTATGATGTCAAAGGCTTCTAATGCCTTTACTCTGAAACGTATCAATCGAAATATTTTCAAAATATTTAAGTGAGTTTTTAGTCGAATGTTTTGGCAATGTAAATTTTGACATGTTCTGAAACGTTTCTAACAGTTTGGAGTGACACGTTCCAACAATGTTTAGTGTTAGAATTGGTCATGCATTGTGAATTGTGGTCGAGCAAGTACCTAAGCATAAATATCTTACAGATGTAAGAATATATATGTACTATGTTGGCGCGCATGTGCGGCGCGAACCTTAAACGTGAGTCCTTTACAGAGATCGGATATTCTAAACGCCGCTGGCGGCTTCGGTCGTTCGGGTACCCCCTCCATGACTCCCTTCGGGTGCGAGGAGAGGTTGAAGGTTCCCTCT
>JAPYZK010004223.1:0-15761 GCA_030522785.1 Platygaster equestris
AACCGGCCTAGAACCCTAGGGGACGAAAAATTGGCATTTTGGCTCCACCGTAGCCAGCGCCACTGGAGATACAGAGAAGAAGAAGAAGAAGAAGAAGACCATGTTGACTGCTGTTGTTGCTCTGATCCACTCTGATCCCGGACAACACTCATTTGATAACAACAACAAAAAGTCAAGCTTGGTCGAACTGGGTGTCATAATAAATCAGTTGAAATGTTGACGAGTTTCGTGAGCGACGATAAAGATTAATATGATCATCGTCGTTGTCGAGAAAGAGGAGGAGAACAGTTGTTTATGTTGTCATTTTTGTCGTAACTTGATGGTGGTAGGTTGATATTACTCTTATGATTAAGTACGGCTCGCATGTATTGAACGAGGTACAGAAGAAAGAGGCTTGCGCCACGATCGTCGTCGGGGGCATGGGATTTTCGTCGAGCTTACAAGGCCAGGCTTCGCATGAAGCGCTGCTGGCGAGGCAGGACGCGGAGATCAAGCTCCTGGAGACGATGCGCCGTTGTCTCGCGAGCAAGGTCAAGTCCGACCGCGAGTACGCCGCCGCGATCGCCGCCTTCACCGGCCAGGGCAAAAAAATTGAGCGCGCCGAAGACCTGTCTGGCAGCTTGATCGCGCAAGTATGTTTTTCATTTTTCGTGTTCCACAACTCTCATTTTTTTTTGCAAAAAAAGTTAGCCAGGAGAAGTTATTGCAGCCATTATTCGCATAATTTCTCAGTATTTATGTTCTGAAAATGTCAACTGCAATTTTGAATAATTGAATAGCTATATACAAAAGTAGTCAATTGAACAAATAATAACAGAATGTCAAGACATTGAATATCGATAAGTGAATTGGAGAAACTTGTTTTTCAAATTCTGAATTCGATGACTTCAAAATTGGCAAGTTTTTAGATGCGTTCTTTTAAAAATTGGGGTTGACTTTCTATTCCACAGTGGAAATATTCACTTGATCGATTACTTATTAACAAGTGAAAACGTTTTAGAATAATATATGTAAAATTTGGAACTGTCATTGAAACTTTTGATGAATAAAATACGAGTTGCAGTGGCAGCATTCTCCAATTGTCAAAACCTTAGTTGATGAATCGTTGCAGTATTAAATTTCATTTGTAGTCTCTGTAAAATGTTGATTGAGAAAACATCAAATAAAAATTGGAAACTTGACCATTCTTGGTATGAATATCTATTCTCCGTGCAAGATTGAGTTAATGCACTATTGGAGGTGAAGATTAAAATTTGTTTGAGGTCTTGGATATGCAAATTTAACTTTGAACACTATTAAATTGCATGGTAGCATTCATCAAATTGGCTCAATTTCTGAAATTAACTTCTCAATGAAGATAATACAGCATCAACAAATTTGAAGTATTTATTTCGTTGCTATTCCAGAGCTGGCGTGAAATAATGGATTCTATGGAACAGTCGGCCAAGCTTATCAAACAACAGGCAGATTTGATGGACACCGCCGTTGTGGAACACATCAATATTTTACAAATGGAAAGAAGAAGAGCCAGGAAATTGTATCAAGAAGAGCAAGTGTGGTTGAATAGCCAGTTTCAACAAGTAAGAGTTTAATGTTGGTAAATGTGCCAAAACCACAGACATTTCCGAATCATACAGGTGCATGCATATTTTATGTACTTGGCAAAAATTTCTCCCTATTTCAGTTATCCACAAAAATTGTTTTACGTAATTTTTAACCAATGTTGAGGTAAAACCTTTCAGTAACGAAACGCAATAAACAATCAACCAGAGTTGGGCAAAATTTACTAATCCCTGATTACTAAACTACAGATACAAGTAACAAGATAGTTTTACCGTTACATAATTACGTGTAATCATGTATTTTCTGAAAGCGAAATACTCAGTTACATGTAACGAAGTATTTTCCGACGTCAAAGTACTCCGTTACATGTGATTGAGTATTTTGATGTCAGAAAATACATTACATGTAATCGTGTAACTAAGAAGTATCTTGTTACTCACAAATTACTTATAGTCCAGGGGTGGACTATACAGGGAAGACTCGCTAGTGCATGATTCGTTAGAGCGCGCTCTAATTTACCGTGAAGATTTCGGCAGCGATAACACAGCAGGGAGCAGATTCCGGAATCCTGGAAAGTCATTAATGCTTTGTCATTTTTGGGTTTGGGTCCCTCGAGGTTTCTACCTGATGTTGTTTTTACCCATCTTATCCTCTCTCGCTAAAGCATTATGTTTATTTGAGACCCCTGAGACGAGGGCACTAGCGAGTCTTCCCTGTATAATTCTGTAGAAACTTCGAGCTTCCCGGAAATGAAAGTTTGGATTTTACACAAATCGATCTGCTGATTCCATATGCAAGCTTTTTTTTCAAGAAATTGTCTGTTTTTGTTATAAACTATTTTTGATAAATAAATGGTTACTAACAATGTGATAAAATTGTTTTTCACAGAACTCGCGATTCGAAAAGGTCTTTTCAATCTTTTACGTATTAACAATAGTAACTCAGAAAATATAAAAAATAGGATTATTGCATAAATATCTTGGAAAAGTTAAACAAATCTTACTGTTCCAGTATTAACATCTATGTTACTTGTATTTTTCTACACAGTCCTTAATTCATCATATCCAGTGGTATTTGTTGATTTATAATGAACTCTATAGTTATCAACTAATTGTCGAAAAAGCAAAAAAATAAAAACTCGTCATTTCTGCACCAAATTGTATTTTTTTAAACAGAACATAGAACACTCGTCATTCTACATTGAAAGATCCTTCATTATTTTCTCGTGTCTAACTAATAGTTATTTACTACGAACAATAATAAACATCGGAAAATGTCATTGGATAACTATTATCGTATTCTATTCGTATTCTATTCAATAACTATTAGTTCTACGAGAAAATAGTACAGGAACTTTTCGACGTAGAATGGCGAGTTCTGTGGAACAAAAAAAATCCGGTTCACAAGTGATGACATCTCTTTTTCTTGTTTTTATCAACAATTAATGCATAATAATCTAGTTTGCCGGGAATGAATTCAATTACTAGTGGATATAATAAATTGAAAGCTGTGCGAAGAAACATTAGTAGCAAGAATATTAATAATTCAATAGTAAGAACAACTCCACATTCAACTTCACAATTTCATAAAATTCCAAGAATGGCCAAAACTTTCAAAATTTTAAAATTTTACAACTAATTTGTGAGTAACAAGATACTTCTTAGTTACATGATTACATGTAATGTATTTTCTGACATTGAAATACTCAGTTATGGTACATGTAACGGAGTATTTTGACGTCGGAAAATACTTCGTTACATGTAATCAAGTTACCACGTAATCATGTATTTTCTGACTCCAAAATACTTCGTTATATGTAACTGAGTATTTCGCTCTAAGAGAATACATGTAATCTTGTAACGGTGGAAGTACCTTGTTACTTGTAACATGTATTTTTTCGAGTAGTTAGTTACAAAAGTAATTGATTATGCCCAATTCTGCAATCAACATAAAACAACATTAAACATAGTAAGATGTTTGCTGGGTTAAGAAATGGAAGGTTGAACAAGAAAAGTAAATAGGAAATTTTTGAAGGAAATTAAACAGGACAATTGAGAATACTATTTATCATTGTTAAGTTGACAGCAATGCAAATATATAAGAATAAAATTAAGTCATTTATTGTTTTAACAAGTATGTAATTTAATTGCATAATTTTAGTTGACAGATGATGTGGCCAGAAAAAAGTCCGAGTACCAGAAGAATTTAGAAATGTATAAATTGACTCGATCTCGTTTTGAAGAACATTACGTCAAGTGTAAGTATATGATGCTTCTTACATTGCCAAAATTTCTCCAAAGAATTTTTCTTTGAATGCACATTGTATATTTTAGCTGGCAGAGGAGTGAGAGAAAAGTATCAAAAAGCGTGTAGAAAACTCCACTTGACACACAACGAGTATGTACTTCTACTCGGCGCTGTCTCGGAATGCGAGCATGATTTGAGGACGTGTTACTTACCCAGTCTTCTTCGCCGGCAGCAAACCATTCATCAAGATTTTATCATTTCCTGGTAATTTGTCTACCATATGTACATGTATTATGATATTTACTATGGTAGTAGCGGCAGCGGCGGCGGCGGCGGCGGCGGCGGCAGCTGCCGTCATTTTCTCATTTTGTCCATGAAAACTTTGAACAGTAAAACAGGGTTCAATTGTTTTTTCTTCAACACCTTTGCATGCTTTAGAGGATGATAATATAGAGGTAAATCAATGATATGAAACATATGTTAACGTAAAGAAGATATTGTTTTGTTTGTAAAAGATCGATGGCCTAGCAAAATTATTTCTCATGTTTCAGGAAAAACGTGATGCAAGACACCGTCAAGTACTCCAACTTCACAACAGAGAAATTTCTTGAATTGCATACTCGTATGCAAAAAGCAGTTGAAACGATAAGACCTATCGACGAATATCGAGATTTCATTGGCAAACACAAGTGCGGCATCGTCCAAACAACTCGTTACTTTACTATCCAGCAGTCCAGCAGTTGACGTAAAATTGTTGTATTTGTTTTTTTTTTTTTTTCGTTTTCAGAACACGGGCAGCTTCTCCCATTAGATTTACGTTCGATGAAAACCTTGTGCATGACACGCCAGGAAAATTGTTGGCCAACAAATTGACTGTTGATAACTTGACCATAGATTGGCTGCGCAATCGAATGTCCGAACTCGAAGGTTTGCTGAAAACGACACAAGCGAGCCGACAGGCTTCTCAGAATCCTCAAGAAAACAATTGTGGCGACAAGTATGCAAATTAATTGTGCTGGGCTGTTTTAACCGATACTCTTCATAGTCCTGGAACTTGAATAATCTGTTTATTTATTTTTTTAAATTAAGGATACATTTGTAATGATGATTTTCATGAGGATATGTAATAATTCCCAGGGTTGCTGTTGTCGATTATTCACAAGAAAGAGAGGAACTGAGACTTGGGTGCCAAGAAAGAAAACTTCAGAAGCAGGTTGAGGTGATTCGAGGTGCTTTGAATGAATTGGGTTGTGAGGAGTTGCCGTCGGGTTGTGATATATCCATGGAAGGAACATTTACCGATACTTTACCAATCGCAAAGGTTTTTTTTTTTTTTTTTTTTTTCTTTGATGATGATATATAGAATATGGGTAAAATAGCTGAGCCTGAGGGATATGAAACCAACAAGTTGATTACGGTTTCAGAAAAACAATTATGTCCCAGAGAATGGTTATTTTACAATAGGCAAGAATAAGCGACTCATTTCTTTGATTAAATGCCCTTTCAAATCGTTGCCAATGATATCAGATATTAAAAACAGAGCGATCAGAGCTGGCAGCGAAGGTTCTGCACCACACGTCGTAGCTGATACTCGCCCAGCCGTATGTTGTGTGTGTGTGTGTGTGTGTGTGTGCGCGTGTGTGTGTGTGTGTGTGTGCGCGCGCGCGCGCGCGCGCTTTGCGTTTTCAGCTAGAAAAGGATAATTTTTAATATTTGTTGTTCTTGTTTTTGATCGCTTTGTACCCATTTACACCTATATACTTGCGATAACTTATTTTGCACCAGTTTGCCGCAAGTTTTTTGATATGCAAGTTTTTGCAGATTTGATGAAAAAAAATTGAACATGCTTCATCAGTAACTGGATTAATGATCGTAGACATTGTGTTTTTTTGTTAATTTATTGATTGGTTGTCGGACTTCTGCAGAGTTGATTGGCTTTTAGTAGTCGTTTAAATATGTCAAATAATAATCGACAGCATAATAAATTAAATGAATAGTGAAAGTTGAAGTAGCGAAAATGATGTTTTTTAGACACTCGTTCGCGGCGGCAACATCATTCATTACAATAGTCAGAAAGGAAGTGGAGCAAGTGTTCTAATGGAGGAAGAGTGGTTCCACGGGGTGTTACCGCGGGAGGAAGTTGTACGTTTGCTTGTCAACGAGGGAGATTTTCTGGTGCGAGAAACAACGAGAAATGATGAGTGCCAGATAGTTTTGTCCGTTTGTTGGGATGGACACAAGCATTTCATAGTGCAAACTACGCCGGAGGTAAATTCGTTTGTACATACATACCCCATAAACCAACGTTGCCGAGGAATCTGGGAGAAATAATTGGTAGAAATTATTTCTTTCATATTTCCTTTAAATTGCTGGCAACCTGCACTGATAGTAGTTGCCGGAAATTTTCGACCGCAATCATTGCCACACGTTTCTAGATATTGTACGGAAATCGTTGCGGCACGCATTTTTGTCAATTTGTAAGTAATTCGACGTAAATATATTCCTAGAATTTATTGACAACAATCAGAGCGCAATACGGCGAAAATTGTTGCCGCACGCATTTCTGGCATACTTGCAGAAATTGTTGTGGCAACAGTGGAGGGCTCGGAAAGCAGAACGCAATGGGCGCGTGACCTCGGCTAGTAGGCAGAGGTAGGGATGCTTCGCTGCTCCCGCGATCGAATGTGGGATCGATTGATTTTTCGGGACTTTTTAAACTCGCTGCCGTTTAGTGAATATTGATCGAATCGGGCTGATTTTTATACCAAAATGTTCGTGAAGCTTTAGCGATTCCAATGAACCTAGTCGTGTATCGAATTTGTTTAAACAATCGCTCCCAAACGATTAACAAACTTTGAATGAATTTCAGTTGGAAAATTGTTACGAATTTTTTTATTTACTATTTTTTTCAACAAAAACTTTTTTTATGCGTTCAAGAATGGCTCGTTAAAAGGGTTTTGTTGAAAAAAATGGTATTAAACAATTTGTAACAGTTTTCCAACTTAAAGTTATTTAAAGTTTGTTAATTGTTGGGAAGCGATTGTTTGAACAAATTCGTCATACGACTAGGTTCAATAGAAGCGCTAAAGCTTCACGAACACGAACATTTTGGTATACAAATCAGCCCGATTCGATCAATATTCACGAAACGGCAGCGAGATTAAAAAGTCCCGAAAAAATCAACCGAGCCCGCATTGGATCGTGGGAGCAGCGAAGCATCCCCACATCCGCCTACTAGGCAGCCGAGGCTCACGCGCCCATCGCGTTCTGCTTTTCGAACCTTCAATTGTTGCCAATTTTCGGGAAATTTGTCGTCATATACTTCCGGTATATTAAAAAAAGAAAAAAAAAATCGAGACATCAAAAAAATTGTCGGTCGACACTTGCCGGCAATAATTTCCAGCGGATTGCGTTCAGATTGTAGTCAGCACTTGCCGGCAATGATTGCCGTCAATACCAGTGTCGATTGCGGAAAGATAAATCCACAAAAAAATAGTTTAAAAAGTGAAAAAGGTTGTCGGGCAATACAAGATGGGAACAATTCTATTGTTGAAAATTACAAAAAATACTGATATCAACCCAATTTAACCGTCGGTCAGATTTAAATCACATATCCCATTAGTCCCATACAAAAAAGTAACAAAAAGCCCTGACAAACCGCTTTTTATTAGCATACCAAAACTCAAAAAGTTTGATACAATATTTTGAAATCCGATCAGCTTACATAACTGATGAACAAGGTAATGTTCCACTTGTATATCGTCTAAAAAGTGTGAAAACGTGAAGATACACGGATTGTCGGGGCTTTTTGTTACTTTTTTGTATGGAACTCATTAGATATGTGATTTGAATCTGACCGACAATTGAATTGGGTTAATATCAGTAGTTTTTGTAATTTTCAACAATAGACTCGCTTCCATCTTGTATTGCACGACAACCTTTTTTATTTTATGAAGTATTTTTTTTGGACGTCACTTTTTTCTGTAACATTTCCATACGATATTTTATTGAATTACAAATTCATCAACTTTTGATTATTTGGAAATTTTCGACTTCTGAACTTGTATCATAAAATAAAAACCAAGAAACTTGATATTTTATGAGTTTAATACGTACAACGTCTCTAAATGTATATTATAAAGTTTATATGTGTGGAATTTATGAATCCGCCGACCAAATTTATAATAGAGATTTATGAGTTATAAATTTCGATGTAGTGTTTAGAAAAAAATATACCGTGAGAAACGAAAATTTTATAATTAAAAATTTGTGTATACATCAAAGTAAATTTTGAACTGTATTATAAAATGAAAAAAATTTTCAATGTTAGATGAAGTTCCAAAACTTGTAAATATACAAACTTTTTTATTTCTAAATTTTCCACATTTTTTCGAGCAAAATATTATACATACATCAAAGAATCAAGAAATGAACATTTTTTACTGTTTAAATTCATTCATACATGTAACTTGAGTTCTTAAAAAACTATTCCTTCGTATTATCTTGATTATTCCGAAACTGGTAAAGTTTCCACAGTTTTCCGCTCCAAAAACGATGCAAAATATTCATATTTTAATTGACGGATAAAATATAATTTCTGTAATGCTAATTTTTCATGTAACACGTTTTTATTCTGAAATCAAGCAATATTATTTTCTTCACCCTAACCTCAAAATTGGTACTTCAAATGGTTTTTTCGGCTAGCCTGAAGAAAAGTACTGCGTTGCGCACGCTGGCAATTGTCGATTTTGACGAAATGATTGCGGCACTTGCCTTCAGCTCGTGCCACAACCTTTCATTTCGTCAAAATCACCAATGCCAGCTTGCACAACAATGTACTATTTCATCTCTTGGGATACCCGAAATATTCTGTAAATGCGTAGTCAAAACATGATATAATACAATAATATGTAACTATAATAATAGAATGCATAGCGAAATTATGCATTTTCTAAGAAAAAAGTCGATATAGTTAGATTTATTCGGAAATCCAAAATGGTTTTAATTTGTAACAATTAAAAAATTGCATTTTCTTCATACATTATTTTTTAAAATATTATGTGTATACATTTTGAACTACTCTCAAATTTTGATTCGTTATTTTCAATATTCCCTCCAAAAAGACGCATGAGTTAAAAGTTGAAGTACTCGAAATACTTTGATCTCCAAATAAAAATATTTATTTTTCAATATCAGTAATTTCTCATGACAGAAATTTTTAAAATAATCCTGAGTGCTTGAAGCGTTGAAAATTTATTGGTTATGAACAAGTCTTATTTTTTTTATAAAGAATCAGTAAAGTATACTTTATTGGTCGAAACCCGCAAGTAAAGCTAGGTTATAGTTTTTTAACATTGCGGGCCCTTCTCCCAGTTCCCGTGGCACGAAGATCAATTATTATAAATATTATTCGAAAAAACCCAATTGTCATTCACCTGTCATAACAACAATTCGCTGTCAACAATGAACGAACGTTCTCGGATGACAGGTGGTTGACAATTTGTTGTTGTTTTGCTCGTCTCCCGGCTCGAAAATGCCGAGCGTCCCGACAGTCCCGAGACTCTCGAGAGCACTTGTGTCCACTCATGTCCACTTGCAGCGCCTCTGGCGGCGAGGCGCCCGAGATGGACATTTTTTAGACCAATCAGACAAGCACTGAATTTTTTTGGATAAGCGAAACGGGAAGATGGCCGACCTCGCTGTGAAGCACGACCGTGATTGGTTAACGCCGCTCGAGAGAGCGTTGGCATTTGTTACACGCACACATTTACCTATGCGTGCGTAATCTTTCGGGAAAAGAAAAGCCTTGTATTTCTTATCTGCCTGTGTCTGCCTGTATTGCCCGACAACGAATTGTAACGAATTTTTCGATATCAGTCACTGACGGAAATGTTGATGTTCGATTTCCGGCAATTTGACAGCAGTTAACGGGAAATCAGTTTATTGGGATAGTAAATAATACACAATGCACAAAAAATACTTCAAAAAGTAAAAAAAAATTGTCGGGCAATACAGGATGGAAACAATTCTATTGTGGAAAATTACAAAAAATAATGATATCAACCGAATTCAACCGTCGGTCAGATTTGAATCACATATCCAATTAGTCACATACCAAAAAGTAAGAAAAAGCCCCGACAAACCGTTTATCTTCATGTTTTCACACTTTTTAGACGATATACAAGTCAAACATTACCTTGTTCATTAGTAATGTGGGCTGATCGGATTTCACAATATCATATCAAACTTTTTGAGTTTCAGCACGCTAATAAAAAGCGGTTTGTCGGGACTTTTTGTTACTTTTTTGTATGGGACTAATTGGATATGTGATTTAAATGTGATCGACGGCTGAATTGGTTGATATCATTATTTTTTGTAACCTTCAAAAATAGAATTGTTTCCATCCTGTACTGCCCGACAATCTTTTTTACTTTTCACAGTATTTTTGTGTGGATATCACTTTTTTTTTGTAACATTTCCGTGCGATATTTTATTTAATTACAAATTCATCAACTTTTGATTGATTGAAAATTTTTAACTCCTGAATTTGTATCATAAAATTAAAAAATAAGAAACTTGATATTACATAAGTTTGATCCGTATAACACGTCTCTAAATGTACATTATAAAGTTTATACGTGTCGAATTTCTGAATCTGCCGACCAAATTTATAATAGAGATTTATGAGATGAATTTCCAAGTATAGTGTTCAGAAAAAAATATACCGTGAAAAACGGAAATTTTATAATTAGAAATTTGTGGACACATCAAAGTAAATTTTCGACTGTGTATTATAAAAATTAAAAAATTTGCAATGTCAGATGAAGTTCCAAAACTTGTAGATATCGAAACTCTTTTATTTCGAATATTTCCACATTTTTTCGAGCAGAATATCATACATTAAAGAATTAAGAAATGAGCATTTTTTACTGTTTGAATTCATTCATACATGTAACTTGAGTTTTTAAAACACTATTCATTTGTATTGTCTTGATTATTTCGAAACTGGTAAAGCATCCATACTTTTTCGCTCCAAAAACGTTGCACAATATTTATATTCTAATTGACAGATAAAATATAATTTCTTTAATGCCAATTTTTCATATACGTTTTCACCCTAAAATCAAGCAATATTATTTTCAACTCCTGGAAAACCTGAAATCTACTAAAAATGCGAGATCAAAATATGCTTGATAATACGTAATACAATAATATTCATAATTATATAATTATAGCGAAATTATGCATTTTATAAAAAAAATGTTGATATAGTCAGATTTATCCGGAAATCAAAAATGGTTTTAATTTGTAACAATTAAAAATTGCGTTTTCTTCGTATATTATTTTTCAAAATATTTTGTGTATACATTTTAAACTACTCTCAAATTTCGATTTGTTATGTTTAATATTCCCTCCAAAAAGACTCATAAGTGCAAAGTTAAAAAACTTTAATCTCCGTATAACATCATTTTTTTAACTATCAGTAGTTTTTAGAATAATCCCGAGTGCTTGAAGCGTTGAAAATTTGTTGGTTATAAACAAGTCTTATTTTTTTTATAAAGAATCAGTAAAGTATACTTTATTGGTGGAAACCCGCAAGTAAAGCTAGGTTATAGTTTTTCAACCTTGCGGGGCCCTTGCCCAGTTCCCGTGGCACGAAGATCAATTGCTATTAATATTATTCGAAAAAACTCAATTGTCATTCACCTGTCATAACAACGATTCGCTGCCAACAATGAACAAACGTTCTCGTACGACAGGTGGATGACAATTTGTTGTTGTTTTGCTCGTCTTCCGACTCGAAAATGCCGAGCGTGTGTCCACTTGCAGCGCCTCTGGCGCACTCTGGCGGCGAGGCGCCAAGATGGAAATTTTTTAGACAAATCAGAAAGGCACTGAATTTTTTCGCATAAGCGAAACGGGAAGATGGCCGACCTCGCTGCGAAGCACGACCGTGATTGGTTAACGCCGCTCGACAGAGCATTGGCATTGGTGACATGCACATATTTACCTATGCGTGCGTAATCTTTCGGGAAAAGAAAAGCGTTGAATTTATTGTCTGCCTGTATTGCCCGACAACAAATTCTATCGAATCTTTCGACAAGTTCCGTGAAGCAGCAGACTAAATAACGTGCAGATGATTTTTGGAGAATAATTACGTGCCTTTTTTCAGGGACACTACCGGTTTGAGGGACCGACTTTTCCTTCCATCAAAGAACTTATAATTCACCAACTGAAGTCTGGGCTACCTGTGACTAGTCGTTCGCGTGCCATTCTGAAAACGCCGATATTACGGGAGTGTTGGGAGCTCAATAACGATGATGTGATACTTTTGGACAAAATAGGGCGCGTGAGTTAATGATTGATGTCTCGTTGCATGTGCGGCATGCAGTTAAGTCGAATTATAATTGTCTCCAATTGCATTGAGAAAATTAAAGCTATTCACAATTATTTACCAAAAAAACTTGATGTGTTATTTTACTGTTTTTGCCTCCCGTGCAGAGTATTTCGTTCATTGCAATCCATTGTTGATTTTGCAGGGCAACTTTGGAGACGTATATAAAGCGCAGTTGAAAAATTGTAAGACTGACGTAGCTGTAAAGACTTGTAAAGTAACATTGCCCGACGAGCAGAAGAGAAAATTTCTTCAAGAGGGAAGAATTCTGAAACAATATGACCACCCAAACATAGTGAAACTCATTGGGATTTGCGTCCAAAAGCAACCCATAATGATAGTCATGGAATTGGTCCCTGGTGAGTTTTGTTTCGTATTTATCTAATTATATTTATTCGTTCATTTATTTATTAAGCGACTCAATATAATATTATAATATGTAGAGATAATTTTTTTGTAATAAATATATAAGAAATAGGTAAAATCCTTAAGATATTGAATAATAAAACGAATCGTTAATTTATGTAGGTGGTTCTTTGCTGAACTTTCTGAGAAAAAATTCGAGTTCTCTGACATACAAAGAACAGCTTTGCATGTGCAAAGACGCGGCCGCAGGGATGCGATATTTGGAGTCCAAATATTGCATACACCGAGATTTAGCCGCTAGAAATTGTCTCGTAGGTAAGTTAAATTTTTGACCCAAGTCGAGTGTTCAACATTTCTTTTTGCTAATGCAAAGCTTGATAACATGCACTATTTAGGATATGACTCGATAGTGAAGATCTCCGATTTTGGAATGTCCAGAGAAGAGGAGGAGTACATTGTTTCAGATGGCATGAAACAAATTCCCATTAAATGGACGAGTCCAGAAGCTCTGAACTGGGGTGAGTGTGACTGGATAAAAACTTCAAGTTATTTACTGTTTTATTTTCTATTTTCATACAATATTATGTATTCGTTGCAGGTAAATACACTTGCTTGTGCGACGTCTGGAGCTACGGAATTTTGATGTGGGAAATTTTTTCCAAAGGCGGCACCCCTTACAGCGGCATGTCGAATTCTCAGGCTCGAGAAAAGATAGATGCAGGTTATTAACTTGTTCCTTGCTGTTGAGCTGTTTTTTTCATTATAGTCGCTATAATTTTTATATTAACAAATGTTAAAAAGTCGGTTAGCTAACAATAAATGACAAATGGCGTGTAATTTGTGTAACTTACATGGTTCGTTCCTTTTTTCAAAATCCAACATTTTTGGTAAGTGAGATAACGCAAGTTTTAAGATGTTGAAAAGTGTGAAATTAATTTACAGGTTACCGAATGCCCGCACCTGAAGGTACACCTGATGAGATCTACAGATTGATGCTGCGTTGTTGGGAATATGAACCAGAGAAAAGGCCTCACTTTGATCAAATATTTAATATCGTTGAAACTTTATATCAAGCTTATTCTTGAAGAAGAGCATGAATGAGCTCATCACCATTATTATTACCACTATATTTTCTCGTAACCAGAGAAAATAGTGTTAAAAGCCAATTTTTCCGGCATCATTTTAAAATTAGCAAAGTTCATTCAAAATTCGTCATTAGATAGTCCTAAAAAATTTCATTATCAATTTTTTGAGGCATTTTCAAGTTCCTTCGTGGAAGCAGGCAGCTGACAACGCTCTTTACACCAGGCATTTACTTGATGCCTTTTGGAAAAGCTTGCTGCAATGTTGATGAGTATTTTATTATTTTTTTCTCAAATGTTAGGATCTTATGTTGCCATAACAATGTTTGTTGATGCATCTTAATCATGTGTTCCAACAACAAACTTGTCAAGTGCACGTCAACGATCAACTGCCGTCCAAAACTTCAAAGATCTTGACTGTAATATTTAAAAAATTGTTTTTCGTAATCATAATATTATAAATATTGTGGTGATGCTATGTACGTGAGTAGCCGCGATTTAACATCAAGATTTACTTATTCTTGACATTTTTCAAACTCGGAATTCTGTTATTGAGTTATCATATATTATAGTCAGGCTTGATATTTTAACATGTTTTGTAAATAAAAACATATTTATTATTTTATTAGATTTCGAAATATAATGCCAACTCTGCTATTCCCAAGGGTTGATTTTTCAATTTGAATAGTCACGAAATTTTTCAAGAGAAGTTTTTTGTATTTGCATCGATTATTTCGAAAACAATACTGCAATTTTCATACAACTTGTTGGATATCGATCTCATTTTGAGTAATTAAATAAATTCAATTAAAACCAACGTTCTGAGACTGTAATAATAGAGAAATTTTTCATCTCTTCAAACATTCGAATGAAAGTTGATTTCATAATTATTTCAAGTATACTTCGGTAACAATACGAAAAGTGATCGATACAAGTCGGTTATTGTTATTTTTTCTGATGGGCAGATTTTAGAAAATGTTAGGAATTCACGTTAACTTATATTTTCTTTTGCTCTAATACTCAAAGAAGAATGATTTTGTATAACCGCGTCATCCATTTATTATTATACATTATTCCGATTCCGACATGAAATATGACAAGTTGATGGATCAATGAATGTTCCATCAAGTGTCGTTTGTGCAATTTTATTTCATCAAAAATATTGATATACTCACAGATTTATTGCGAACATAACTTACTACATTGTTGAAAGCTCAGAACGTTTAGCTATTTGAATTCCATGCATTTTATGCTTTTCTATCAAATGTAAAAGTATATTATTCTAAGACGTTTGAATTAAAGGATATGGTGATGCATCCAAAAACTGTGTATTCACTTTCACCATTACTTCCACATGTTGACATAAAAACCAAAATGTTGTCAAAAAATTGTTGGCTTCTGCATTGGCCTGAGGTAAAGCTGAAAGATGAAATCGAACGATTGAGTTTCAAACAATGGTTGCCACCCTACGGTGCAGCATATTGTATTTTAGACACAAAAGGGAAATGAAAGTAATTCATTGCCCCAAGTTGTAAAAGAATAATGTACAAATTATGTAATAGACTAATTCCATTTCAATTCGACCGGACTATACAGGTCGATATTTCATTTTTATCTCCAACTTACTTATGTCTTTCCTAAAACGATTTGATTAGACACGTATTTTTTATATTTGTGCAACAAAAATGTTCCTTGCGATTTATAAGCATTTTCATTCAGCTTGTCAAAACTGATTTTTCAGGTTACTGGAGGATCCTTTTCTTTAAGCTTCATTACTCTATCAAAAATTGACCGTTTGCAGCGATTATGGTCTTGAAATACTCGTAATGCATTGAAATTTACTAGTATTACGAAAAATCTCAGTTTCCGAAGTGGTTGATAAAGTTATTCACTATAACACAAAAAGTGAAAACAAATTTTGGAATCAATTTTCTTGAAATGCATAATTTTTTTTCTATGAAACTTTTTGGTGTAATAGTTGCATGTTCAAACTTTCATCTTATGCAATCTCTGGTAGCGAAGAATTTTTTAACGTGAGATACGATTTTTCGAAGAAAAAATTGATCTTTTCGTACGCGACCAGGCCCGTGCGCAGAAATCGTTCAAGG
>JAPYZK010004224.1:0-10739 GCA_030522785.1 Platygaster equestris
CGAACAAATCTTCTATTTTTTCCCCCCCCCCCTTTCACTTTTTTTTTTTTATATTTTTTTTTTGCCCCCCCCCCCCCCCCCCCCAATCCCATCACACGCCCCTTGTCCATGCGAAGTCGCGAAAAAATTCCATTCTGCTCCCATGCCGCAGTCTTTTATAATTCACAAGATTCACGAAGTTGAGTTTATTTTTGTACCGTACTCCAGATCCATCTGAGAAGTAAACAAGCTTTCGTATAGCATTCGCTTCCAATGTTTGTTTCAAATGTGCGACAAGTTCTTCATTAAACAAATAGACCGATTTTGTGTCGTGATTTTAATGTTCAGAAATAATTACGTAATTAAGGTGCACTTTTTTTTGTTTGAACTTTTTTTTGTATGTCCAATAATAGGCTAGGATAGCATTTTGGATGTGGAATGCATAATTTGCAGAGAAATCCAATGTCACAAGGAATTCTCCTTCGTCGGGACTTTCCTTTTTTTCAACGAAATAAGCTGTTTGGGATTTAGCAAGGAAATCGTGTTTCAGGAAGACAGCAAGGTCTGTCTCAATTCTTGAAAAACTCTTTTTTATTTCAGTTGTTTCAATCATATCACTTCTGAAAAAATGATACTACAAATAGGGAGAATGAAGGAGTTAATAGAAAAAGTGCGAAATAAGGAGTTATTAAAAACCTGTCAGTACTCGTCCACTGGCTGAAAGTAACTTCGGAGATATCGTTTTTTACAAACAGCAGTCTCAATTTCGACGCATTGCATCGGACTCCAAGACATTTTTTGCAGATCGACAAGACAATATCCGGTGACGAAGCTGCACAGACGGAATTTTGAATAAAATCTTGAGAAGTTTTAGTGAAGTCTTCGGCCTTAATCTTGAACTGTTGCTTGATTCCGTAAATGTTTGAATACATATTTTAATGCATTTTACATACACACACGTTGTGTGTGCTACTATGACCCGCCAGAATGCATTCGCGAGGTCTTAGTTCTCGAAATTTAGAAACACCAATTTTGGATTCGGGAAATTCTTCTTTGAATTGCTTGAATAAATCGTCAAGATTAGAGAGAAGAAGTCTTTTTCGAGCCTTGATTTTCACATCGTCTTCCACAGTACTAACACAGTCTCTTACTACCGGCATCATTTTACTCGCAAAATCTGAAAAATAAAACACCCGCATGTTTTCAATAGTGGCCTCAAGAATTCTTTTATCAACTTTTTTGCCAGGTCGAGATGCATAACCGACACTTTCACGTAGTCTTTTCGCAGCCGATGCAATTCGACGCGACACTTTGAAGTCATGACGTATTTTCGCGATAGTCTAGTCACTTGGGACGGTAGTCAGAATTTTAATTTGATCGGATGTAGTTTTCGCGGCATTAAGGGTAGCTTTCACGTTCGTTGTATGTGATGAATCTGAATTCTCTATGTTTGTACGGTCACTGTCACTTGAATCACCCGGTTTCTGAATTGCGTTCACTATTTTTTGGCCATCTTCGACTGATAATTGAGCCAAACATTTTTTTATTCAATTTTTTTTTATTGGAGGTGTCTCGAGCTCGTGTAAAAATGTACTAATTTTTTGAAGTTTGGAAGAATCATCAACTTCCTTGCACTGAAACGTCGGATCTGATTTTTTAGAATCGGGAAGTTCGTCGAGCAACTGATCTTATTTATCTTTTTTTTCATCTTTTGGAGTTGATGAGGAATTTTCCACATGCCCAGGAACAAAAGTTTCTTTTCTTAGATAGCACGCCGTGTGACAAGATTTGCAAACGTTCAGAGCAACAGTTTTTGAATTTTGAATTCCACTTCTCTGTTACGAGATGCAAATAACTCGTCACGCACTTATGATTGTATTTTCTCAACGGATTGCAGCATTCGTTGGCTCGACCCATTTTTTTCTTGATAACAACAACTTATCGCGCGAAAAATTTTTACCGTCTTGATTATTATCGGAAACTACATTCACGGATCATGAAATGCACCAAGAATAAAAAAAGACTCCACTAAAAAAGAGAAAAACTGGAGAGCGAAATGAAATGCATCGCGAATTTGTTAATTCCATAGCGGGCAGGTATGGACGTGTTTAGCGGTGCAGCGCCGAGTGCGTCGCAGCGAGCCAGCCCGCCGCGGCGCGAGGAAAAACCAGTTTTTTCCACTTCCAAGGTCAAATACACATTTTTTTTTATGAACTCAAAGAGGAAGGTTAATTCTACAGATGTATAAAATTTCAACCTGGTATCGCATTGAGAACATATTAAATTTTGTAATTCTTTATAAAATTGTTATTAAAAATGCGTTTTTTCAATGAATTTCGCTTTTTCGCGTGGATCATACAGGTACATTCATCTATAATTCATGAAAATTTCATTAAATTATCATCAACAGAATTGGAGTTACGATTTCCGCAAGGGAATAGTGTCCAAATGTTCACTTAACAAAATAATGAACAAACAAAAATAAATTTCCAAAAGTCCTTCTAATTATTTTCTTGCATGGTCGAATACTTTACAAAATGCAATTTATTCCATAATTCAGGATTTCTTCGGAAACGATTGGTACAGTGGACATAGTTTGACTCAATAATGAAAACGACATTGTAATTCCCACGCTCAACATGGCACACGAACGTAGAAAACTGTTAAAAGACTTTTGCTTGCAAACAGGATTAAATTATTCGCAACAGAAACAACTTTTAAAACCTTCATGTGGCCGTCATTTTCATTACCATGATTTGCCCAAAGACTCGAGAACGCTGCAGAATACGCCGACTATTGTCGTGAGAAACCTCATTTCAGAGGTAGGTGGTGGGGAATATTTTCATCTTGACTTCAACGAACTTCTATAAAAGCAGTTATTATCGTTGGAAGAAGATAGGTCGCCCGAATTTCTTCATGTAAACCCCAGCACTGACGGTGGTCAGTTGTATAGGCCTGGAGGACTCCAGTTTTGGCCTCTGCAGTTTTGCGTTGCAAATATTAAAGGTTTCAAGCCCCTTGTTGCCGGCGTCTACGTAGATGAAACAGAACCTTTAATCTCTTTCGAACTTTTCGAACAACTTGTTGCCGAAATGAGAGATTTTTAATGATGGTGGTTTGTCCATCAGGGACCGAGATATTCCTATACTCATTAGGTGTTTCATAGCTAATGCTCTAGCTCGTTCGTTCGTGTTAAATCACAAAGGCCATACAGCTGCTAATGCGTGTTCCAAGTGTTAAGTAGTGGGACATCGGTGTACAACACGGGTGTATCCAGTTTTTCCCAAATTATTTCCTCCCGAATTTTTTCCCCTAGCGTCGATGACGCTGCTGCCCCCGTGCGGCGTCATCGACGCTAGGGGAAAAAATTCGGGAGGAAATAATTTGGGAGGAACTGGATACACCCTACAACACCTGGTTTTCAATCAGCGATGGTTTATCTCGGTGTCAATCATGAACGACAAACGGATGACGAATATCGCGCGAGGACAGATGAGAACCATCACAAGGAACCATGTATCTTGTCGCCGTTCATCGGTCTCGTTTTAAGGGTACCTGTTGCGTACATGCATTTAGTTTATCTAAGTGTCACAAAACGGACTCTCGAAGGATTTTTATGAGGAAAATTCGGCCAACGACGATTGAATGCCAGGAAAATAGATATCTTGGGATTCAAGAATCTTCATACTGCGAGATTATTGCCCATCGAAAGTTAGGGCCATTGTCGCAATTCAATCGTTACAAAGCTACTTAATTCAGACAACTGTTGTTGTATGTAGCTCCAGCTCTGTTTCGCAACGTTCTTGATGAGGGTCATTTCCAACATTTCATGCTCCTACACACTGTTATGCGTTTTCTGAGTTTTGAAAATCAGTCTAAAGACATTCGTCATTATTGTCGAGAGGCTATGGAAACGTATGTCACAATTCGCGAGACTTTGTATGGTCCACAATTTGTCGTCTGCAATGTACATTAGCTTCTTCACCTTGTCAATGACGTCAGAGAATTGGGACCGGTGGATTCTTTTAGCGCATTCTGCTTCGAGAATAGTATGCCTAACGTCAGAAATATGTCCACGGTAAGGCCGCGAGGGGTTTTGGAGCAACTGTCCAAGAGAATGCAAGAACGCTCAAGTTTGGTTGACCAAGTTCTAGGTGCAAACACGATCGTTACTTCCGGGAAGCATTGCCAGAGTCCTCTTTGTGGAAACTTGAGTATCGAGAATTGTAAACAATTTAGAAACATCGATATTGGTGGAATGACTTTGTCAAAAGCTTTACGCAATCGTTGTCTCCTCAAAAATTCCGAAATTTGCATCATTAGGAATGTTGTTCGATTCCAAGACGACTTTTTTCTGTTGGTAAGAAAATTGTCCAGTCTTCTCAAAATTTGATTTCCCTTGCGCCATACATGTAGGAAATTGAAAAAATCGTCAAAAGTTTCCTATTCCTTCTTTCCAACTTTTTTCCACCTCCTCTAAATTACTTATATCTTTTTTTCAATATCTTAGAATTCATATATTTCGTCGAAATATTGTACAGTCGATACAACTCCTTATGTACAGTTACTTCAAAAACATATCCTCCTTCGTCGACATCATTCCATCCACTCCTCATGCTCCGCTCACGACATCACAGTGACCCAAGGCGGCGACATCGGCTGCGGGTTCTGCAAGTACGACATGACAACTGCCGATATGGACAGCATGAAACTGCTGAGGATTTGCTTGGCGTCGTCGCTGATCCGCGAATTGGCAAAGCTGATGCAGGAACAGTACAGCGCGACCCATGCGCACCACTTCAAGCGCATCATCAGACCACACATGCTAAATATCATCCCCAGGATGTTCATGTAATCCGGGGTCAAGTCATCGCCGGGTTGGACTTGCGAACTCGAGGAACTCGGCTTGTAGCGCAACTCTTTTTCCGGCCGACGTGGATCCGACATAGAGTTCATTCTGCAAAAATGTTCAGTTGATGAGATTGTGGGTGAATGTTTACTTTAGTTACCCTTCATTAGGAAGGGTTATAAAAATTTGGTTTTTTGCTCAAATAACAGATAATTATTAATAAAAAATGATCCTGTTGACGGACAGCGCGAAATTTGCCATTAAAATTGAGTAAATAACAATATAAGGAGTTGTGACAAGTGTGAGCCTAAAGTCGCGTTCACAGTGACTCGTTTCAGTTGAACCCTAGCAAAGGGGGTGAGAGCGACATGTGACCGTTTTCGATCACACTTCGATCTCGAAGCGACGTTCAAACGGTCCAAGCGATCTCCGCACGATCACATCGATTTTTTGACGCCAAAATAGGATTTCTGATGAAATTGAAAAGATTCGCAAGCATTGTTTGTCACAAGGTTGACGATGATAGCTGAAATTGAATTTGAAGTCGATAAATAAATAAGTTCGAGAATGATTTATTTACGATTCTACAATGGTGTCGATAAATGGAGATTTGGGCCCGAGAGTATGCGCCATCTTGCGCATCTTGGTAGAACTCAATCTGAGTAAAGTATAAGAGAACTAACCTAACCCTAAATTCAATGTAAATAAAATTGTATCAATGTTCATTGTAAGTTCACATTTTTATGTTTATTTACACTGAATTTAAGGTTAGGTTAGTTCTCTCGGGAACGCGCGCGACTTCAACCGAAACGAATCACTGTGAACGCGACTTTAGGCTTACCACGGCATACCGCCGTAGTCGCGTGAGCCCCAACCAGACCAAACGCAATCTGACAATTGAAGTTGCGAAGCTCCGCTCAACTTCGCTAGTCAAAACCCTACTTACCAACCTCGGCTTAGCTGCCACTTTTTGTTTATTTATTAGAGCGTTATTTAACGTTTTTTCGACATTAAAATGTGATGAACGATGATATATCTTAATTAACTGACGCTACATCACATTTTCTGGAGCTTCTGGATCCGTTTACATATAAGTTACAGAGTATTGAGACAGCAACATTCAAAGTATTATTTAAACAATTTCCACTGCTAAATTGCTTATTCCGCAACTTTCTAAATTATTTTTATGCCTCAAATAAGTGATTGAAAAATAAAAATAAAAAAAGGGCCATTTTCAAGCAAAAGCCCGTAAAGGAAACATTCACCATTTTTTCGCAGAATTCGCGTTTTCCGCCACTTGCATTACTTTTTTTCCATTTAAATAGGCCATTTTAGCAAAAAAAAATTTTTTTTAATGTCATTTAGTGCGTAGGAACTAAAGTGAACATTCACCCATTTGAAAAGTGTAACGATCGAAAAAAAACTCACTTGTTTGATCAGTGACGAAGCATAAGGTTGTAAAAAAACTGATTCAGGTCCGGTGAATATTCTTCAATACAGGAATTTGGTTCCTACTTGTAATTGTTCACTTATTGGAAAAACTCATCGTCTTGAGGTGAAACCAATCTTGTATGTCCCCGAAATTTCGTTATGATAGCAGCAAACACGAACCGACAATTTTTACACTTTTTGACAACTTTTTGACTGTGTTGTTGTTGTTGATTTTTTGGCTGTGGCCCCACTGGTTGGGATTGTGCCTTACGCCAGTTCCATTTATTGCCAGGTTCCTATGACTGGCTTTTTTTGACTGTTTTTAACGTAAACATCGCCAACATCGGTCAGCTCAGGTCAGCTGTTTTATGACAATTACAGTCACGTTCGCACTGATCTGTAAAATACACTGGATAGCTGATAGGATAGGTGGGGATGTCCCCTGCAACTGAACGTCGCCATTACATGTATATATAGATATACAATACAACGTTCTTGGTCGGTCATTTGTAGGTATTCGGACAGGACATGCGCGATAGAGCGGCGCGAATTTTAAAATCAGTCATTTACCTCGTGTAAATTTAAAAGTCGCGCCGATTCAGCGCGTATGTCCTGTCCGAATACCTACAAATGGCGCCAACCAATTGGGGTCAGAGAACTAGTGGTGGGGAAGTAGGAATCAGCTATCCAGTGTATTTTACAGATCAGTGGTGAATACACGGTTTCTTATGGCCAGCTTGCAAGTTGCACCCCCTGGTTGACAGTGTGACATAAATAGAAGGCGTAGTAGCACGTAGTAGCACCGAGCACGTATTAGTGGGTAGTAGTGGCCACTGGCATCCACGAAGTACTGATATGTATGAACAAAATTTCATACGATCCAATTATCCTAAGCTCTCCGCGAATTTGACAGCCTAGAGATTTTGTTGGTAACAAAATATCTACGTGTTTGATGGAATTTCATTGAAATTTATCATTCTGAGCGTTGTTTGGGTTTTTTTCATTGACTTGTCATCAAAATTGGCACTTCATTTTTCTTAAGAATGAACTATATTTGTGTTCCCATTTCCGAGCGTTTTTGAGAATTTAACGGAAATGTTGATGATTCATTATGTCGAAAAATTTTATATATTTTCTGAGAATTCGCGAATTTCTTGAGGTTACCAATATTTGTTTTCTGCATTAAATTTTAGGGCAATTTTTTGGAATATAAAGTGATAATATTTTGTAGATTTTTTTTTAACTTTTAAAATTGGAAAATTCAAATCCCATGTTTGTGATATGGAAACCTGAATATTTTGTAAATTTTCAAAGTCAAAGATCAAATTAAGAAATTTGAGAATTTTAAATTACAAATATATTATTGGTTAATATAATCATAAATTTCCAAATTTTAACTCAAAAATTTACCCATTTTAGACATTTGTAACTGAAATTTTTTCAATTCGAATTTCTACATTCATAAATTCACAAATCATTCAACTGTCAGAAGTTAAAATTGAAAATCAAAAATTTATCAATTGCCCAATAATCATCAAATTTATATATTTCTATCACAATTTTGAGAATATCAAAAATTTTTACAACTTCCAAATTTCAAAAATTTATTAAATTTTCGAATTTCATTTTGATAACTTTGAAAATCTCAGAAATTTTATTACATTCAGAAAATTCATCTTCCAATCGTTTCCAGATCTCTAAACATGCCAGCCTACCACTCGACCCTGACAAACAACGACTCGAGCATCGGCAACATTGCCCTGCTCCCTTTGAAAACCCAAAGCCGAGGGCCAGCAGTCCAGATATCCGGCGACGAACAGGACATCATCGACGAGGCCCTCTACTACTTCAAGGCCAATGTTTTCTTCCGAACTTACGAAATAAAGAGCGAGGCCGACCGCGTCCTGATCTACATCACCTTGTACATCACGGAATGTTTGAAGAAGCTCCAAAAATGTGCCAACAAAAACCAGGCCTCCAATGAAATGTATTCCTTGGCCAAGTCCAAGTTCGACATTCCCGGAGAGGCCGGATTCCCATTGAACTCGGTATACGCGAGGCCGAGCAGCGCGACGGAAGCAGACCTGATGAGGCAGTACTTGCAACAGATCAGGCTGGAGACGGGGTCGAGGCTGGTGAAGAAGGTCTACGGGGAAGACGGAAAACCGAGCAAGTGGTGGCTGTGCTTCGCGAAGAAGAAGTTCATGGAGAAGTCCCTGTCAGGGCCTGGCCAGTGAAGGGGGTCATCGGTGGGGGGAATTGTCGATGTAAGATTTTTTCTAGAGGAAAGAGGATTTTTGAGTTTTTCGTAATTTTAATGAATTTTGAAGTTTTTTATTTTGGAAACGTTGGGAACTATGGATGTCATTTTTTTTGGAAATTGAAATCGTCAGATTAGAATTCGCAATCCATCAAACTTCAAAATCACAAGATTTTTAAATTCTCAAATGTTAACCTCCTTGATTAAGTTTCTAATAATGTAATAATTAGAAAATTTCAAAATACGAAAATTATTCTCAGATTGTTGAACTTAATTTTTCCACTGTCCAACTTAGAACTTGGTAATTTTTCACAGTTTTATAATTTCAAATGTCTAATTTTTTAGAAATGATTTCCATTCATTTTCTGTGTTTTTGCAAAATTTTCAAAAACAGTCAGAAATTTAGAAATTCGAAATTATTTTTATTAGTAGCTTCATATTTTCCAGAATGCCTCGAATATAATTATAGTTATGAACGTTCACAAATCCCCTAGTGATTTCAGTTTGTATAAAAAACTTTATCAAAATTATTGTATAGTATTTATGAAAAAATTTACGTTTTATAAGATCTGGTTTATGAAGTTTGTATATAATTTGTATAAAATGTGCAATTTTTATAAAGTAATTCTTTAAAAAACTCTATGAAAACATATTTTTTATAAATCTCGAATTTTCTATAAAAAAAATGTTCTTCCAAACTGTTTATGAAATTACTTTATAACAGTTGCACATTTTATGAAAGTTTTATAACATCGGCTTGACGGAAAAAGTAAATTTTATAAAAGTTTTATGAAAACCAAAATCACTAAAAAATCAGTTCTAAAATAAATTAATTTTCTAACTTTTAAAATAAATCAGCTTTTTTTGTTTCAGGTTGCAGATGAAAATTCTCGAAATATTTTCGGCGAACATTTGATCATTTTGTATTTAAACAAAAGTTGATAACATATTATATCAGTGGTTTTTGTAAATATATTACCTTGTGTATTTATGATAATCAAAGTAAGAAAATAAATACTGATGATGAATCGAACAATCGTTTTTCATACACTGCGATCACCTGCCTTTTTTTAATGTTATCATAAAATGTTGAGAACATAATATGGATATGAGAAGAAAAATTATAAATTTGACAATTTTACCTGTATTGATCAGTTGCAGTTTGAAAATCAGAACATTTGAAATTTCGAAAGTCATGAAATTCATAAATACGAAAATATTATGTCGTATTAAATATTCGAAATTAAATATTTGAGGATCGTTTAAGTTCGGAGGATTTTTAATTTTGAACTTCGAGATTTCTGAATCAATTTTTAATTCGAAAACATTGACATCAAAGTAAGTAAATTCATAATTTTAAACTTAAAAATTTCAATGTTTGACACTGTAAACTTTTAATATTCAACACCTAACAATAATTAATTTAATTGATTCAATCAATTTGAGTAATTTAACATTAAAAATTTTAATTTTCATCATTAGAAACTTCGAACAGTTCAAATAAGAAATTTTAAGAAAGTATTTCAATTAAAATAATCATTTTATACATTTTCAAATTTGAAAATTCGAGATTTATGAATTAATTCAGAAATTTCAAACATCAATAAATCAAATCTCAAATATTTCCAACATTCGAATTTCGAACCGAAAAATTTCCCAATTATTTCCAAAATTTTTGGGAATGAAACCAAAAAGCCAAAAATACCGGAAATTCAAAAATTTTGCAATTTATAGTGCAGAAGTACCGCAAATTTTGAAATTTCCATTTTTCCGATTTTTAATTCGAAAATTCGCAATTTCATTATTCATATACGGAAATTTTCATAACCAAAACTTCCGAATTCCCGAAACTTCAGGATATAAATTTTCATTTCCCATCAACATTCGAAAATTCAAAAATTCCAACCAATCACGATAAAAAATTGTAAATGAAAAATTTGTTAGTTGCAAACTCGTAATTTTTCTCATTGTCGTTAAAAAACCAAAAAATTTAAAATTTCCAATACAAAAACACCATCCCACTCGTAACGGACTCCACCGGAACTCTACCAAAACTCCACCGTAGCAGTGGAGTTTTGGCAGAGTACGAGAAATATAGTGAAATTTGACAAATATGGATGAATTTTTATTTATATTCGTATCAAATCAGAATATGTAGATGTTACCTTGTGTGATACGTTTATAATCACGGGTTATTTATTCGTAGATTGTGAATATAAC
>JAPYZK010004225.1:0-11109 GCA_030522785.1 Platygaster equestris
AGAACATTTTTTTCAAACACACAGCTAATTTTTTTTATTCAAACATTGTTTTTGTTCTGTTTTAGGTGAGTCCAGTACCTACTTGACATTCCTCTGGAAAATGTAAGATATTTATAACAGACTGAGTTGAACGTTACGAAAATTGATATTATTTCTGGGGAAATTGAACATTCATTGAAATGTTTATACAAAATTCGACGGAATCACATATATATATATATATTATTACATCAATTAGGTCAGATCTATTTTTTTAGGACGTTTTGTAAATGTTTAGTGCATACTTGATGGATTTGAGAGAACTTATTTCAACACGTTCGTACAATGTTCCACAAAAAAGACCATTTTGGATTTCAAATTTTTCTTGAAATGATTATTTTCTCACTATCGGAAAAGTTATAAATCTTTTAACAAAATTCAAAAACTTTTGTTTTCGAAAATTGTATACAGACAAGTTTGGGGATGACTGAAAATTTTTCACGATTTTCACAGTTCCCTGAGTATTGATCGATGTTTTTTATCAACGTCTAAATTTCATGCTGCACATTTTGAGGCCATGTTGAAAAAATTTTTACGTGTGATAAGGCCATGAGATATGAAAATTTTTTAAATAAAAATATTTTCTCATTCGAGAAAAATTTTAACACTTCCAGAATACGGGTAAAATTCTATATAAAGTTCATAGAAAATGTAAAAGAACGGAAAAATATCAAATTTAAAAAAGTGTAACACTCCTAATATGAACAACCACATTATATTTCATATTTTGGACTCAAAAAACGCATATTTTGTATTTCATAAATGTACGTAGCATTCATAATTATCTACTCAAACAGAAATTTATTTCTTCACTGTCAACAGACATCTATTTCATCCTCAAAATACGCGAGAAAATATTCTTCGAGAAACTGCTCTATTACGTACATTATTATCCATTTCTCAACCTCGTTATCTTATTGAGCAAATTCCATAAAAGTATCTCTCATCGCAAGCTGTTTTCATTAAAATCCCACTTCGTCACAACATTTCTGCAAAGATACAAACACTTATCACTATCTCCTGAGTAATGTTTACTCGATTGATGTCAATGTTAATGAGTATTTCACTTGGAAGGCTCATTTTATCGATGATAAGAAATTCGCGACGATATTACGGACCTTCCGTTTGCTATTAAAGCTCTCCATTCATCAGATGGAAGATGAAAACATAACCATCACATTCGTTTAATGAGATATGCACACTCGGAAAAATCGTCTCAGTGTCTCGAAGTGTATTTTTTCGATGATGAAATTTCGAAATCGAACAGAAATCAACTTTCAACGAAAAAATTCTTGGTTTTTGGTGAAATTGGAAGATTTACGAGTATTTCCAAGCATTCTAATCATTACTTTTTTTAAATTGAGACAACTTAATATTTGGTGGCAAGAATCAGTGGAACTTAAAAAATCGTGTCAATGACTCAAACTGTATTTTTTCGATCAGAAAACCTTAAAATCGAACAGAAATGAACTTTTAACGAAAAAAGTCCTGGTTTTTGGCTATTTTTTTATAATTGTATCCAGTCAATATTCGGTGTCGAAAACCAATGAAATTCAATTCTACAGACTCACTGATTCAATCCGACAAAGGAAGGTAAAAAATGCCTCGACATCCTCGACAAAGTCATTTTTCAACGCTCTTTAAAAGATACGATCCGACCGTAGCGATCCCGTCGGTTCTTTAATTGCCAATTTACATTAATCGTAAATTTTCATTATTCCCGTGATCGAAGTCATTATCCGCTCGCGCGTTTATCTCGGAGCACTTGTTGTCCGTCCTTTCCTTCGTCAGCGCCATAAACGCTCGATTCGTTTTCTGCTTCCAACCCTTAACTGCAGAAGCACGCGCGACTCGATAACGTTCGTTTGCGATATATAACAATTACGGACGTACAAAAGAATCTGGAATCGATTCCATGGCGATAATCGGAATTACCATGGCGTTAATGCGTGGATATGTAAGAACGTGCGAAGAGGCGATTAAAGGTGTTTAACATTTGTTTATGGTGGCAGGGGGGAGTTGGTTATTTGAAAAAAGGGTGGGAATTTTTGTCGAAGAATGTGGGGAAAATATTTGATACTTGAGAAAACAGTGTGTATATTAGAATTTATTAGAAATTTCGATGACATTTTTTTTATATATTTCTTGAAAAAGTGACACTTTTTGACACTGTTTTTCGGGCACAGAATGATGGATTTTTTTTTTGAGTTTTTCGAATTTTTTGCGATTCAGGATTCCTCGAAATTTTGGAAGTTACCGAAATTCTGGAATTTTTAAACGTCGTTGACAATTTTCGAAATTGTTGAATATTTTCGGAATTTTTGAACATCGTTGGAAATTTTCGAATTTTTCGTATTTTCCAGTGTTTTCAAATGATTGAAGTTTAAAAAATTGTCGAATGTTTAAAACTTTGTTTGATTTATGGATATTTTTGAATTTTCAAAATTTTTCAATTCCCCTCATTTTTTGGTATGTTTCAAATTGTAAGACTTCCGGAACTTTTGTACGAAAGTTAAAGATTTCTGAAATTTTCTGGAATTTATGAGTTCGAATAACAGTTTTTTCTACATTTTTCGAATAATTGACTGTTTTATATTGTTTTTCGTACATATTTCTTGTTCGAATTCTTCGAATTTTTTGCAATCTCAAATTTCTCAGTTTTGGACAATACCAAAAATTAAAAAATTTGAAACATTGTTAAAAATTTTTTAAATTTTATAATTTTTCTGATTTTCGGACTGACTAAATATTGAATGATCGTTAAATATTCGAAAATTTTTATGATTTTAGTATCATTTAAAATTCTCGAATTTTTCATGATTTCCTAATTTTTTAGTACATTAATATTAATATTCATAATATTATAAATATCAATAAAATTACGAATCTTTATACTTCAAATTTTTGAAGTTTTGACAATTTTTCGAACGTTAAAGATTTTTGGAAATTTCCAAAATTTATGAGTTCAAGTAACGGTTTTTCTATATTTTTTGATGAAATTGAGGTTTTTTCCGCTGTTATGTGTGCAAAAAGTGCTTGATTATTTCTGAAATTTTAGAAAAATTTCTCGTTTTTTTCAATTCAAAATTCCTCGCAATTTTCGGAATTTTGTTCATTTTCTAATGTTTGAAAGTTGTTAAAAATTTGAAAATTTTTCAAAACTTTCAAATTTTTCGAAATGATTAAGTTCTGAAAAATTGTCAGATGTTCGAAAATTTCCATGTTTCTTCCATATTTTCATATTTCCGAATACTTTAATATTTCTGAATTTTTCCAAATTTTCCAAATTCTCAAAACTTTCTAATTTTCGTAAATTTAATAATTCAATTGACAATTTTCCTATATTTCTCGTTAAAACGAAAATTATTTCCGGATTTTTTTTCGTTTAAAAAGTAACTGATTTTTTCACTCGTGTGAAAAGCACATTTTTTCACACTCCTGGGCAAAAACGTGAAAAAAAACTCTCAGTCTTAAAAAAGTCGGTCACTTCTTTGCACTCAGAACATTCTAATTTATGTTAGGATTCAAGTATTGATATACTTAACAATTAGCTCGTCAGCATCCCTCTCATGATCGCATACTTGAGGCCACTGTTAATATTTACAATTTTTCTACTGTAAAAATTATTTTCTGTCATTACCAACCATAAACTCACACATGTACCCATACCCCATAAAGTTGAAATACCCATACAAATCAAATAAATAAGCTACCACCAAAATTGTCCCAACTATCCAGTTGGCATAACCTTCATCGATTCCTTTTGGTGCATTCTCCCTCGTTTCCACGCAAAACACGTGCGCGATCTCGCCATATCTAAAACTCCAGCGAATCGGTTGTAAACTAACACTATTCGTAATAAGCGCTCGGAAACGCCGTGTCGACATTCCATTAGGACGTTTTTCCTCGCGATAGCGCGATACTTGAAAAGACGATCGCCCAAAGCGATAACGCTAATTGTCACGTTACGCCAGAAATTATACCGGCTTGCGCGCTCGCGTAATTGAACAGGTTGGGAAGCGTAAGTACACTCTCGTTCGGGCGTGTATCCAGCTCCGCAGCCCCGTGTTTGCAAGCGTATCAAATACACTCGCACGACACGTATCTCGCACGTATACACCTATTCCGGCGGAGGTTTATAATTTGCATAGCAGCATCAGCTGTTCCGCCCGTATAAACGATTATATGATGCCAACAGATGTAGGCGGACGCGAGCTTTTTACTCCTTTGCAGCCTTCTCTCTCACACGAGAGAAGTGTTCTTCAAATCAGTGAAAATATAATCATTTTTGGGTGTTGTTTAGAGAGATGTTCAGGAAAATTGATAAATTCATGTTCAGATTCAGTTTTTGGATCATCAATGTTGTAGGTTTCGTGAAGGAAGCAAATTTCCAAATTCTGTCGAAAGTCTCAATCCTCTCAGTATTCACGTCGGATACTTCAAATATGACGTAAAGAGAGGCAATTAATTTGGGACGGTACAGGCATCAGGTATAAGAGGAAGTATCGAACAAGTGGTCGGAGGCTTTCGATTCGCGAAGGTGTACTGTGCTCACGAAGGTGGAAGGCACATCATTAAGCCGACTGGTCGTGTTGCAGGATCCACTCGGTTTTTTCCACGACTCATTCTCTTTCTCTCGTTTCCTCTCTCTTCGTTACTTCCCTTGGCTGCATCTTTTCTACGACTTTGATAGGCCAGTTTCCCGTTTTCTGTGCAGCGAACCGTTCGCTCCTTCTCTTTTTCGTTCGATCCCGCGTCGAAGGCTTCTTTTTACGTTCCCATTCTGTGGCATCCTGCTACAGGACATCTAATCTAATGGGAAAGACAACTCGCCTAGGGGACGGGAGTTTTAGAGGGGGGAGGGATGGCAGTTTGCACGATCTTTCTTATTGGCCGAGAGGAAGAAGGAGCGAGGCTGAAAGTGGCTCTTTGAAGGAGCCGCCGACAAGTGCACGATCAGCGCGGTTGCCTTTAAATACGATCACCACCCTGTCTCTGATCAACCGCCAAATACAGAAGGACGTATGGACTCCGGCCGCTATCGCGGGGTGCTCTTGTCGATTATGTTCTCCCATGGTTTGCGAGGTTTCCTTGTGGAGAGAGGAGTCTTCGGAAGAGTGGAATTTGAAACTCTTAATTTGATACTCAATTTGATAGTTTGAATAGAGCTTATAGAAATATGATGGCAAGTGATTGTGCTGTTTGTATTTTCCGGTCCTTAAAAATGGAGATTGAGAGTTGTTAAAGAGGTTTATTCGGCGCTTACAGAGTGAATGTTCAGTTTAGCCTCTATTTTCTCATAGTCATGATTGAATTGGCACATGGGTGAGCTCGTCATAATATCATGAACAGTCATGAGCTTTCAGTCGATCAGTTCAACGTTGTTAGTTTACCGTCTCTATTGAATTCTTCGCTTATTCCAACTATGAATCTGTTTGGAGTATCGATGTTCAATGTATGCTCTACGTTTTCATAGTTATTATCGAATTGGCACATGAGCGAGTTCATCATTATATGAACAGTCATGATCATTGATCATACAGCCATTCGAACGTTTCCAGTTTACCATTTCTACTGGATTCTTTGGTTTTTTAATTATGGATCTATTTGAAGTATAGATGTTCAATTTACCTTCTATGGTCTCATAGTCATGATCGAATTGGCACATGGGTAAGATCATCATAATATCATGAACAGTCATGAGCATAGTCGATCAGGTCAACATTGTTAGTCTACAGTCTCTATTGAATTCTTCGCTTGTTCCCACTATGGATCTATTTGGAGTATCGATGTTCAATTTGTCCTCTATGTTTTCATAGTCATTATCGAATTGGTACATGGGTGAGCTCATCACAACATCATGAACAGTCATAATCATTGATCATACAGTCAGTTAAACGTTTCTAGTCTACCGTTTCTACTGGATTCTTTGGTCGTTTCAAGTATGGATCTCTTTGAAGTATAGATGTTCAATTCATCTTATATCGTCTCATAAACATAATGAAATTGGCACGTGTATGAGACCATTATAATAATATCATTAACGGCCATAAACACACTGAAAAAAAAGCCTAGTACTTTCTGCTTTACATATGAGAGGTTCAAAGCAAAAGTGAGACGAGTAGAGACAGAAAATATGGATTTTCGTATATGTCTGCACTCTAAACAAACTTTGAATTTAAATATATTTTATATATATTAACTTTTACTCGATGTATTTTAATTTTCACAGTACTGAATCTATTAGGTCCAGTATTGTATGCGAAAACCTACAATATGCATATTTTGAACAATGCAACATTGTATAGTAAAAACTGCAATATTTGAGAGTAATCCACCATTACTATATTTTTCAGTAAAAACTACCAGACTTTTTTCTCAATGCATACAGTCCGTTCACCGTTTTTGGTCTACTGTCTCTTCTGGATTCTCCTGTTATTCAACTTACGGTTTCGTTGCTGTCCTATACTTGAAGACATGAAATTCTCTTTATGCCTGCAATGATATAGTTCATCTGTCTCGTTATCCCCATCTTTGATGAGGATTGAAAACCAGTTCAAACCTCGAAAAAGTGTTTCAATCGTCACAATCACGAACCCAGTTCCTCCTCACAATATAGAGCAGTCCAGACATCATTAAAGACCATAATGACGCCTCATCAACATCTTCTAGAACGGAGTTCGGTAGGCCTTCGCGATATAAAGTCCTCTTCACAAATCGCAGCATCTTTCATACCCTCGGCAAATACAGAAACGTCATTGTTCGCCGGCTCGAGTTCCGGGGAAAGAACTTGGGAACATCATTAAAAAGAGAGTCAAGAAGTCCGCGCTCTCTGCATCGATCCGGAGCCGAAAGGCGCAAAGTAATATAAAGTCTGGAGTTTGGTCATATCGCGCTCGTAAACCGAAGTGCTTTCGTTCTCTCCCACCTTACAAAGTTTAAAGAGTCTCTTTCCTCGTATATGCGATCCGGTCTATTCGGTATGATGCAATTTACAGGGTAATATCTCGTAGAGTATTGCACGGGGAAACGCGGATTCATATATCGCTCGGCAGTATCTTCCGCAACAAGTTGTCTTGGGGGCAATTTATGAAGTTTCGACTTTGGCAAGGGTCGAAATATTTTGGGATGAGAGTTGGGATCGAGTTTAGATGAAATTTGAACGTCCTTTAGTCTTGATGCTGATGATTCACCAGCAAAGTCATGTCGGGCGAACCGAAAGACTTGGATGATTCTGGGGTAATCTGTTCTGCCGAGTGTGCGAAGCCTTCGTGGTGAGGTTAGCGGCCATGCTGAAAGGGTGGGATATATACGGCAGGCGCCTCTCGGTCGCGTCATGACGAGAGGCACCGGCGAAGCCACCTCGAAGTGCCGAGTGAGCACATCGATAGGCCTACCAATGGTGGGCGTTCTTCGCTTCTTATTCCTCATTTTGCTCGTTTTATTTCTATTTTGTCCATTTACTCGCTCCGCCTCGATACGGTGCTCGTACATGTGGCCAGTTAACTCGGTTGTGTAGTCGGTACATTCGAGTATGCGGGGCACAGGCAAGAAATAACACGCCGCGGGTTCTTAATCGAGCGCCCGAGTGACGTACGACCTGCCGAATCGTGAGAATGTCTCGAGTTATCTCGAAAATTGCGAACGCGGATTCATATGTGTACGAACGTTTCGGACTTTTTTTCAGGGCCTTTCGGAGGGAGGTTGTGGGGGACAGCGTACATTATTTTGGAGATTTGTTTTTTTGATATTGATAGAATTTGTTTGGTAGAAAGAGTTTTGTTTTTGTTTTTTTCTTTTTTTTTTGGTATTGGTGGGTTTTATGTTTCTAGAAGTTGATTTTGTCTTCGGAATGGGAAGAAGAATGAGTATTTTTTGGTAGGAAGTGGAGAGATGAATATTTGTCTGAGTGTCTCAGGGAAATGTGCAGGGAGTCGGGAAATTTTGAGGAGGAGATGTTTGCAGTTCTGGAAAAATTAGGGAGTTTTCTTTCGAAATCTTTTTGAGTGAAGATTCACTCAATTTGAGTGAATATGTTGCAAATTAAGATTGAGTGGAAATTTTACTCAAAATGAGTGAACTCCCCCTCGTTTTGGAGCAATATTTCACGCAAGAAAATTATTGTGTTTCCATTATGTTTTTTGAGAGTGAAAGATCACTCTCAAATGAGCAAGATTTCACTCATTTTGAGTTTAATTTCACATTGATCTTAATTTGCGGTATTTTCGCTCGGAATGAGAGGATTTTCACTCGAAAAAAATTTCATGATTTCCGGACATTTTCTGAATTTCAGCAAAATCAGAACATTTTCAAGGATTTTCCCACAGTTTAGATTTTTAATCACATGATGTTGCGATGTAATCAAAGTTTTCGCCATAATTTTTTTTAAGATTATGACTTCTCTTGAGTTTATTGACATGAATTCGAGTTGCTCTCCACAATTCTGAAAATTTTCAAAATTTCCTAATTTATCACACTTTTTTTCAAACTTTACAATAGTTATGAAAATTTCTCCAAACTTGTATCACAATTCAAAAAAATCTTCCACATTTACAAATTTGGATAAGCTTCAGACATTTTTGGATATTATGGGAAAAAAGAAAAATGATAAGGAACAAGGAATCTCACAAAACACATTATCTTCGCTTTGAGTAACCCAATCCTCGACTGAATATACCGAATTCTTGAACAAAAGTTTAACCCGACAGTAAAAAATCGTCGTAGATCGGTACCCGTCACCGGACGTATCCGAATCTCGTATCATGTCCGAGATAAGAATGACGAGGGGTCCCGAGTACTGGGACATGTAAAACCAATACCACTTTTCGTTGACACTAACGATTCATAAAAACGGTCCAGTGGGCTCCAAACACTGGCTAGAAAAAGGCTCCTTCATTTTTTAAAAACTCAACGACGTTGTCGAGTATTCCGAACGGTGTTCGAGATAACCAAAAAATTTCAGTTATACTAAAAATTGCCTACAATTTTCTCCACTACTTTAAAATTCCTACTTCATTAAATGAATCATAAACTCGACAACATGAAAAGTATTGACCCAATTCAACTTATTCGTAATAAACTTATGAACTCGCCCCCCCCCCCCTTTATTCATTTTTTTTTTCTAAAATCTCGTAACGACGCAAACGCGGGCATCGACAATCACGTAGTTCCAACACCGCCGACAAAACCCACGTAGCAAAGAAAGACGCCCATCCATTACCATCAGCATGCAAATTAGAGCGAGGATTACCACAAATCCTTTCGTAACAATCCAGCGCACCGCGAAAAGCGAAGCTGCGAGAGCTCCGGGATCTTGGCAAAAGGAGAAAAAAATAAAGGATGAAAAAGGACGCCGAGACAATAGGGAACGAGTGGAGAGACGGCGGATAGCGCAAACTCTTAACGAAACTTAATTAATGTCTGCCATTGCTGGCGGCGCGGTTTACGACAACGACCGGAGTTTTGGAGTAGCGTTCAATGGAGCACGAAAAGCTCATAAACGTCGTTATCCGTGGAAACAATTTGCCGAATTCGCAAACGCGTCCGGGGCAATCATATTAGATACCCTGATGATGATTTGCGCGGGCTTTTTTCATCGACCCTTTTATGGTGTGTTTGCGCAGTGCACTCGAAAGAGGTGGGATGACATTTTGGGGGTTTTTGGGTGTGAAGGATGGTTTTTGGAAAATTGGAACGAAAACGCATGGACTTTGATTTTCATCGATTTTGTTTAGCACCGTCATTTTATATCAATTTACTCTGCTTTCTATCAATTCCTGTCAATTCCCATCGATTCCCGTAAACTGCTATCGATTACCGTCAATTCCCATTATCAATTCTTGTTGACTCCCATTAATTTCTATAGATTCCTATGGATTCCCATCAATTCCCATCGATTTTCATTCATTCCCATAAACTTCCATCAATTCCTATTCATTTCTATCAATTCCGATCGATTTCCATCTATTTCTATATCAACTCCCGTCAATTCCCATTGATTTTCATCGAATCTCGTTGATGCCCATCAATTCCCATCGATTTCTAACAATTTCCATCGATTGTCATCAATGCCCATCGATTTCCATCAATTATCATCAATTTATTTCAATTTCCATTGACTCCTATCGACTTTCATCAATTCCTATAGATTCTCATCCATTCCCATCGATTCCCATCAACTCCAATCAATTGCTATTAATTCCCATTGACTCCTGTCAATTTCTACAGATTTCTAAAGATTCCATCAATTCATATCAATTCCCATTGATTTCCATAGACTCCCATTCATTCCTATTTGTTCCTATCAATTCTCATCGATTCCCGTCAATTCCTATATCGACTCCCATCAATTCCCATTGATTTTCATCAACTCTCATTAATGTCCATCACTTCCCATCAAGTCCCAACAATTCCTATTTATTCTTATCGATTCCTATAAACTCCAATCAACTTCTATCGACTCCCATCAATTCCTATTTATTTCTATCAATTCTCATCGATTCCAATCAATTCCTCTCGATTCCCATCAATTCCCATTGCTTTTTCTTAACTAGCTCCCATCAATTCCCATACATTCCCACAAATTCCTACCGATTCCCATCAATTCATATCAATTTCTATCAACTCTCATCAAATTCTTTCAATTTCTATCAACTCCTATTGACTTTCATCAATTCCTATGTATATATTTCCATTGATTCTTATCAAATCCCATTGACTCTTTTCAGTTACTTTTCATTTCTATCGATTTCGATCGATTCTCATGATTTCCTATCGATTTCCCATGAATTCCTGTCAATTTCCATCAATTATCATTCACTTCCATCAATTCCTGTCGGTTCCCAGCAATTTCCATTGATTTTTATCAACTCCTATCAATGTCCATCGACTCTCATCAATTCCTAACAATTCCCATGGATTCCTATAAACTCATATTGATTCCCATCAATCCATATCAATGTCCAATTAATTTCCATCAATTCTGATAAATTTCTTTCAATTTCCATTGACTCATCTTATTGACTTTCATCAATTCCTATATATTTCAATTGATTTGAATCGATTGAAATA
>JAPYZK010004226.1:0-19110 GCA_030522785.1 Platygaster equestris
TCGTTAGGTAGGTTAGCTAGTAATCGATAGGTCCTCGGTTCGATGCTCGCTATAGGTAGGTTTTTTAAGTAAGTTTTAAGGTGTGAAAAGGATGAGAAACAGACCTCTGCAGGAGAAAACACTTCAATTAAAATTTTTTTTATCATTGCAACTATTTTTTTAATGCAATTGAAAGTTGAAAAGTACGTACGTCAAAAACGATGGGAAATACGAACACGCACGTACGCCGCGGCGCGGCGGCCTATCTGAATCATGTATCGGATGATCGGATCCCAAGTAATAAATCGAAAAACGTTTTCTCTTATGCGAATAGGCCCTCCCTTAGTCCTACGAAACGGCACAAATGGAAATATGTGCCACTTTGTAGGGCCTACGGACGGTTTGGAGGATTTGAAATATAACTGTCAAGTCCTCCACAAACCCTACCAGATCCTCCGCGTAGGACCCCAGTAGGCTCTATGGAGGCTTTAAATTTGGACTGGGGAAATAACATAATGTATTTATATCAGGTGGAAAAACTTTTGAACCACAAATTTATTCGATCCCCGAAAGGTACGTACGTCATGTGGTAATAAATTAGTTAAAAAACGTCGATTCTTATAGTTCGTATTAATCATAGACACTTTGCGGCCAAAAGTGTCTCCCTTTTAGATGTAGGTAGAAGGAAAAAGGTAAACAAAGTCTGCATCGCGAGAGCAAGAAACGATGACTTGCAATATCGCATGATCTCATGACATATGGAAAACAGGTGGAAAAAGGGATTTGTGGTCAATTGCTAGGCCTGCGGTCGAGGAAGGGAAACAAATTCGACTCCACCAGTCGCGACAGGAAGAGAAGATAAGGACTCCCTGAAGGGCGATCGCCCTCGCATGAAATATACTCCGTCATCGCCCGAAAAATGGACTTCGCGGTTTCCTATGCAAGCAATGTTAATCCTATTACCGTATTTCGGACACTGGGACATTGTTGATTTCTGCGTGATATATTGTCGTACGTTTTTGATTTATTTTTTATGAAATACGTCCACTGTATCGAGCTTGTATTATAGTCCAAGCAATCTAGAATTTTAGTTCGGAATCGAAGAGGGCAGGATAAAACATCGGGGATAGTTGGGGTCTATAAAAAGAAATTTAAATCCAAGTTTTAGATTTCATCCCCCGGGAGGTTTTTCTGCCATCTTGGATTTAGGGGTGCATCTGTTTTTCGCGATTTGCGGCTTAACTACGCACTTTACGAAAAAGTATGCGTAGTTATTTATTGTAGACAATAAAATTCCCTATCGAACCATGTGTATTAAACAACTAATTTTTAATTATCTAAACAATCAAGAGCATTTGAGTGGAAAATTTGGGGGTTGAAATAGAGTTTTTTCACTTTTTCAGCTTTCCTGGGTCATTTATCGAAAAATATGATCAATGCAAAAAGTTAGTCCTCAAAAAGCTCTACAACTTTTGTTTACATCATTTTCACGTCTCACTAGTCACTTTTACAGTGCAGCGCTCCAAAGTTGCGCGTTCTCGCCCCCAGCGCCTGAGAGTCGAGCTTGGTACGGCTGGTATCATAAACTGAGTCTCACTGAATTACTCTGGAATAAGAGAGGGCAGAATGAAACTTTGGGGGTAGTTGGGGTCTATAGAAAGAAGTTTAAATCTAAGTTTTAGACTTCATTCATAAAGGGGTTTTTCCGCCATTTTGGATTTAGGGGTGCATTTGTTTTTTTACGATTCTCGGCTTCACTACGCATTTAGCGAAAAAGTATGACAAGTTATTGTATTTGCTCTAGATAATAAAATTTCTCACCGGACCATGTGTAGAAACAACCAATTAATGCATTATTTAAACAATTACAAGCATTTTAGTAGAAAATTTGGAGTTGATATAGCAGTTTTCTCACTTTCTCAGCTTTCCCGTGCCGTTAATCGAAAAATTAATTCAAGGAGGTAAGCCTTACAAAATTCATACTTTGAAATAATTAATCGTAATTGTTCCTGAGGTATTTTCCTCTTAAAAATACTATGATGTTAACGTTATGGGTTGATTTAAAGTGTACATTTCTCAAGTGAGCCCATGATTTTCAGTACATGGAAATGTATGCCGTGTAATGTCGCGTAATGTCGCGACAACTGCCGACTGTAGGGAGTCGCCAAGTGTCGCGGTCCCAAAAAAACGGACTTTTAGAAGCTTTTTTCGAGCTTTATAATGTAATTTTTAGCATTTTCATTAATTTTCCTACTCTCTAGCAGTATTTTGGCGTTTTTTGTAGAGTTGTTTGAAATAATCAGTTATTATGTGAAATAATTATTATTGAAAAAAGTGAAATCGGTCTGGATTAATTTTAAATAAGTATTCAAAATTTGAATCTAATTATCATTTTCCATCATTAGGCTTATTATTTTTGATTATCATTTATCGAAAATTAATTATTCCCTAAATATTTCGTCAAATATCTTGCGAAAAATGAAGAAAATTCTATAATATTGAAATTCCTAAAAATAAAGACGCATTCGCAGTCATTTTGAAATATCAATGAAATCATAAAAATGCAAAACAACGTTATTCTGTGGGAAAATGAAAAATTTCAGAACATCGACATTTCTACAAAATTCGAAAATGTATTGAAGTTTCAGAATATTCGTCGAAAAAGTCAAAATGTTCATAAATTAGATGATGACTTGAAATTCGGTAATGTCGAAAATTACGAAAGATTCCAAAAATAGGTAAAATTTGTAATTTTTAAAAATTCTGATGAATTAAGCCATCTAGGGAAATTGAACAATACCGTTAATTTTCAAAGTTCCCAAAAATAAATGAATTTTGTAACATATAGGTACACACACTTCGGGATATTCAGAAATTTTTTGAAGTTCAAACATTTCCTAAAATATGTAAAATTGAAGCTTCTGGGGAATTTGGAACATTTCAATTTATGAAAAAATTTGAACAGACTTCGAAAACTAACGAATTCAAAAATTTATAAGGTCATCAGAATGCTTCAATTTCGAATTATTAAAAAATTTTCGTATCGGCCGAAATCTTTGGAAAAAGTTTTTTAATTCGTCACTTTTTTCGAATTTAATTGAATTTGAAAGTATGTCACAAAATGCTAATAATTTTCTAGATTTCCAAATATTCCAGGAATTGAAAAATTGATACTGAAACTGTTTAAAGAAATCTTCAATGTGCTGAAAAGTTTCAAACATTTTTAGCTTATTCATAATTTGGACATTAGGCAACATATTTCAACATTTTTGAATTTGTCAGTTTATCTGAAATCCGTCTATATTTTTCAATAAATCTAAATTTTCAGAATGTCAGAAATGGTCCGATTTTCCACATTTTGGGTAATATGTTTGAACTTTATACAAGATTTTCGAATTTCCCAAAATATATGTATATGTAAGTATATGTATGTAAATGTATGTTTTGAAATTTCTTAATTTTTGAGAACTTTGAAAATTTGGGAAATCCTTCAATTTTCCTAAATTGCTGAATTTCTCAGAATTTTCGGAAATTTTAAATTCGGCACAATCTTGGGATCTTTCTTAATTGTGAATATTCTTCGATTATGAGGTTTCATATAATTATTGTAGATTTCAACATTTTTGAACATTGTCTTTGAGTTAAAATTCGTGAAGTGGACACTCCAATTCCCACTTGGTCATGGAATAAAATTCTTTATACAGTAATCGACGCTATTCGCTTACTAAGACCACATCCTAAAAGGGTTTTTTGACATTTTCAATTTGACTATGTTTCTAGAGAGGGTTAACCATGATGACATTTTTATTTTAAAAATTGATAACGTAAAGAGAATTTGATAGAATTCAATGAAAATTTGCGGTAATGTAGTTAAATGGTTACTGACTTCGACGATAATGTTTATAATGAACTATCTCCAATTTTTCATATTGTTCATGAAATTTTTCATAAACAATTAGCGATTTTCATGGGTTCGTGACGCGATAATGAATTGATTTTTAGCTCAACGTGTACCTTAAATGATATGGAAGTACATGCAAAAAGAAATTTCCACCGCACTGCATTTTTTTTGTCGGAAACAATTTTTTTGTCGCCGAGCGTGCGGAGCTTCGTCTCGTCGCGCCCAGCGTGAGCGCATCTGGAAAATCGATAAATCGTCAAATCATGAGCGTTAACAAGATTGTTACCTTTGATCATTGAAGTCGTTATCGTCAATCAGATCATTATCGTCAAAGTCGGTAACCATTCAACTACATTATTGCAAATTTTCATCAAATTCTATTGAATTCTCTTTACGTTATTAATTTTTAAAATAAAAATGTCATCATTGTTAACCCTCTCTGGAAACATAGTCAAATCGAAAGTTCAAAAAAACCTTTTTAGGATGTGTTTTTAGCAAGTAAATAGTGTCGATTACTGTATACAGAATTTTATTCCATGACCAAGTGGAAATTGGGGTGCCCATTTCACGAATTTTAGCTCTTTACTAATATACATTTTCGAATTTTGTAGGAATACTAATGTTATGAAAATTTTTTACTTTTCTTACAAAATAATCTTGTTTTCAATTTTCATAATTTGATAAAAATTTCGAAATTACCGCAACCCAGTCGTAATGGACTACACTGAAACTCCATAAGACTCCACCGTAGTACTTGGGTTTTGGTGGAGTATAGTGGAGTACGAGAAATCTCGTGAAATTTTAAAAATATAAATTAACTTCCATGGATGTTAGAATGAAATTATTAAATGTAGATGTGACCTAGTGTAATTAGTTGATAATAATTAGTTATTCATTCGTATACATAGATACAATATAATTTCATCACTTTTTTCTTTATTTATCATTCGTTCATTCTTTTTTCCATATTAGCTACAGTTTTGTTTTCTGCGCCATACGATAACACTTCTGGTATTTAACTTGGGCAGAAATTTTTCATTGCGGATTCAGTACGAAAATGTAACTCCACTGTTACTCCACCCAAACTCCACTAAAACAGTGGAGTTCTTCATGACTATAGATGGAAATAATTCTTGATTTTTGTAAATTACGATATTTCGGAATATTTTTCAATATTCAAGATATTTGGAGAAATTTTTGCATACTTCTGAATTCTGAGTACTTTTGAGCTCTTTATTTACATTTTCGAAATTCGTAGAAACATCAATGTTCTGAAATTTTTAATTTTTCTCACAAAATTATGTTGTTTCTAATTTTTATAATTTTATTAATATTTCAAAATAACCGTGAACTTAGTCGTAACAAACTCCACTGTTTTAGTGGAGTTTCGATGGAGCAACAGTATAGAGTTACCTTTTTTAGAGATTTAGAAACTTCAAAAGTTTCAAAACCTTAAAATTCCGAAATTTAACAGAAATTGAACTTAAAAAAATGCTCCAAAAGGCCTAAATGAATCTAAACACGTCGAAAATTAAGAATAAAAAAAGATCAAAAATTTCGAAATTTAAAAACTTAGAAATCCTTCAACACGTCAAAACTTTTGAAATTCCTTGAATTTTGAGAACTCTAAGACTCAACAAATTTTTTGATTAAAATTTTTCAAAACATGAAAACTGTTTCGAATTCTCAAAAACTTAAAAATTCCTATCTTTCAAAACTTCTAAGGTTTTGAATCCATGTTTTGATTGGCTGATTGAAATTGTCATAATATGTCTTATAGTCATATAACTGACTTGGTTGGTTTTTTTTAAACAGCAAAAAACCAAGGAAATTTGACGTGTGGTTTTCTTCGCCAAAAACATCAGTTTTCTTCGGCTTTTTGCCTGCCATATATCATTTTTCTCTTGTGAAAAACGAGCACGTATAATAAGTTGCGTATGTGTATTTGTAGACTTTGAAAAGAAAAAGTGCAGGCCTAACATAAACATGTATTTTTTAATCTGTGGTTCGAACGCCAAAAAAAAAAACGAATTTATAACACATGACAGATTATACCAGAAAGACGGACCCTTTCCCAAGGGGAAATGAGAAATAGATGACCGCACTATTAGACGTGAGTCAACAAATTTGCGGTTGGAACATTCTGACTAAAATCAACAAATTTGCGGTCATAGAATTAACGCCCACTCTCATCGCTCATGGGGACCATACATTATATATACTGGCGCAGATACACAATTCTACTCCTTATCTGATCAACTGATCCTTTTTATTCAACACAAATCACCGTGTTAATGATCGGAGCGCAGACACTTTTATTTCACAAGTTTCAGATCGGGAATGCCTGGGGCAAAGGGTTCAAGAAAAATTTGCACGTATATAGATAGGTATTGTCAGGGTTATTGCGCTTTTTTAATTGTGTCATTAACATGATATTGCTGGGTTTTTCGGTACATCAATGGCGTGTTTCTAGGCCGACTTATAGTAATGTTTTACCACTGCAGGGTTGCACCTACTAAAAATGGCGCCCATGGCAGAGGAGTGAAACCCCCCCCCCCCCCCCTTATGAGTGGTTTGTAACATTTTTAGATGTTTCAGAAGTTTTGGAAGATTTGGAATTTCGGAATTTTGAGAATCTTAAACGATTTAGAAGTGTCGAAAAAATGTTGAGTTGAAAAGACGTGACATTTCGGAATTTTTGAAGTTTTGAAGGTTGGAAGTTTTGTGATTCAGAATTTTTTATTACTTTCAGTTTTCAAATATGAAATTTGTTAAGTATTTGGAATTTCCAAAAATGTTTGCAGTTTTGAAGAATTATGAAACTTTGAGGCTTAAAAATTCCGAAAATTTTGAAGTTTGGAAAAATTCCGAAGCTTGAAATTGGCGAACAATAATTGTTCGCAGTCTTTAAGGTTCCGGAAGTTTCGAAAACTTTTAAGTTTCGAAATTTTCGAATTTTTTTTTGGTTTTATAAAGTTTTGAAGAATTTCCGAGAATATTGAAGTTGTACAGTATTTTGAAGTATTGTAATTACGAAATATTTTATTACTTTCAATTTTTGAACAATTTTCAAGTATGAAAGTTGTTGAGTAGTTCGATTGTCAAAGTTTTGGAAATTCCGAAAGTTTTGCAGTTTTGAAACTGAATTTTTTTAAAAAGATTTTGAAACTTCGAGGCTTAAAAATTCCGAAAATATTGAAGTTTGGAAGAAATCTGAAGCTTTAAATTTGCGAACGATTGCAGTTTTTAAGGCTTCGGAAATTTCGAAAATTTTGAAGTTTCGACGAATTTGGGTGGGTTTTGAAGATTTAAATATCATTCTGATGTTTTGAAGTGTTGGAGTTGGCATTTTTTTTTTTTTTTTGTCAAGTTTTGAAGAATTTGCAAGAATATTGAAGTTTTCAAGTATTTCGAATGTTTGAAATTTCGAAGCTTCTGAAAACTCCAAAATTTGAAACAGTTTTTTGTTGATTTTTTGAGCCCCCTGAAATTGGCGCATATATATGATGCCATACCCTAGATACGCCTCTGTAATTCCCAATGTTTCGGTTATTTATTAACGAAAAGATGATTGCTTCAATGAAACATGTTTTCACTGATTGATAATTTTCAAAAACTTCTGTGGCGGAATCTCAAAAACCCGTAAAAAACAAATAATGATTGGTTTTTTACGGTTTTTCCTGGTTTTTTCGTAAGGTGAAGTAAAATATTAGATAGTATTAGTTTGAATCAATAACCCGTAAAACAATCGTCGGAGCTGTTAAAAATGAATGATCGAAATCGGAAATCATAGGAAAATATGAAAATGATGAAAAAATATCGAAGAAACAGAACGAAAATACACCTGCAAAATTGGAAAATTGAAAAAAATAAAATAAAATCATTGAAACAAAAAAAAAAAAAAAATTAATGAAATGTGTCAAAAAATTTAAAATTATGGCAAATTGGGGAGTTTCAAATTATTTGAAGAATTCGATAGATGTAAGTAGTCCGAAAAATCAGAAACATTTCAGAATTTTCGGTTAATTTAAAAATTCTAAGGATTCTTAAAGTATGTAGGTAAACAAAATTGTGAAAATTTCAAAAATGTTGTAATACTTCGGAAATTTGTAGGATATTTATTGAAAAATAGAAAAAATTGTAATGTTGGAAAATTGGTTAATTTCGAAGAATCTGAAATTTTTGAGAAATTCAGGAATACTTAAAAAATGGGAAAATTTAAATTCTGAAAATTTCAAAGTTCACAATTTTAGAGAAAATCTTGAGAATCCTAAAAATTGCAAAAATTCTTTTCAATTCAAAAATTCGCTACAGTTTTGAACATTATGAAGTTGCCAGATTTTTGGCAATTCTCAAAATTTCATGAATGTGAATATTTACAGAAAGATTGAAAATCTTCGAATATTTAAAATTTTTCAGTTTTCCGAATGTAAAGTTCTTAGAAGTGTTAGGTACCCGTGAAATTTACTAAGTACTCAAAATTAACAGAATTTTCGAAGTTCTCATAGTTTCAAAGAATTTTTAAATTCTCAAGAATTGGGAATTTCGGAACACATTACACTTTCCCAACCCTTTAAGTTTTCCGCGTCATACATTTTATGAAAATTGATAAAAATCAAGATATGTCTGAAATTCTCTAAATGTCGCTGATATATTTTTTCACGATCTTACTGCAACCCAGGAAAGGTGCAGTTGGGTTCTAACTTGTTAGTCAGGGTGACACTATACAGACTTCACCTAGCCCAATTAAATATGAATCGCGATACTATTAAAATACCTTAAGCAATAAATTAAATTTAATCGACTCACACTTAATTACTTGAATACGAGTAATTCGGGTAAATGGGTGGAGCAAATTACACGACGTAATTCAGGAAAAGTCATCTACTGGAGTATGTGTCACGGAGAAAACAGTATTTTTGCCTCGACTATATGAATAGTAACATATAACATTTGCGCCAACCATGTCTGTGGATTGTACAACTATATCTATGGTTGGTACGACTATATATAGTTGATTCAACCATACCTATGATTGGTACGATCACGGAGAAAATGGTATGGTTGCCTTAACTTTGATATAAGTAATGACATTTTCACCAACCATATCTATGGTTGTTCGAACCACATGTATGGTTGGCGCAAATGTTACTATTTATATGGTTGAGGCAACCATACTGTTTTCTGCGTGACGATGCGATTGAGTAATACGATCGTAATCAATTACATGTAGGTAATTAGTAATGTTGAATATCTTCAGAATGGGGGCAGGGGGGGCGGGGCGGGGGGGGGGGGGGGGGGGGCGGTGGAAGCGCCGCGGGAAAGAGGGGGGTGGGGGGGGAGGGGGGGGGGGGGGGGGGGGGGGGGGGGGGGGGGGGGGGGGGGGGGGGGGGGGGGGGGGGGGGGGAGGACTTAGTAACTTCACTGTAAAAATGTAGTTTCGACGCAACTGGATATTGCAAATATATTATCTCCTTCTAAGAAAACGAAAAAAACTCGATCGAGGTTTGCTTGAAGCTAATTTAATGAAAATTCCTCATTTATAGGATGCAACTCACCGATTTGATCGACTTGCATCGGAGCAGCTGTTTCTTGACCGGTATGCTTCTCCTTCTTCCTGTACTTCGCCCTACGGTTTTGGAACCATATCTAAAATCAGACGAAATCACAAAAATTATTTCCGTAGAATGATGGTTTTATGTCATGTTCGATAAAAAAATGAGTAGAGGCTAGTCGATCTTGCAAACGAATATTAATGTATGAAAAGTTATAATTTCGGCATGAATGTACATTTATCACATCATTACCCTGACAAAGAGATTGCAACTTTCATAGGTTGCAGTTGGGTTACAGATTTCAAAAATTCCGTCAACTTTCAAATTATGAGAAAATAATCATAGTTACTGAAATTTTTCCCACAAAAAAACTTTTTAAATCCTCATGTTGCCAAAATTTTTGAAGTTTGACATTTGCCCGTGAAGAAGCCTGTGAAAATTTTGCATGCTTTTTTGAGAATGTATGTCAAGTTCTCCGGAATTCTTCAAAATTTGAAATTTTCGTATAGAGAAGTTTCGAAATTCGAATTTTCTTGTTCGAGTTTCGATATCATAGAAGAATTCGTTAAAAAATTATTTCGAATTTTTTTTCATCCGTTTAGAATTATTCAAAAATTTTCTTACTTGAGTATGATTTTCGAGAATTCAATGAAATACTTAAGATTACGGAAAATGTTCTATATTTTCAAGTTTTTCAATCTTTGTGAGGGTTTTTTGGGAAATATTCGTTGAGTACCTACCCTGACGGATCGGAAGGAACGCGAGGGAACGCAAAGCGACGTTCCCTTGCGTCCCTTTATAACATGAAAGAGACACTAGAAAGGAACACTATAGAAACTCTTTAAATAATTTGAAAAAAAGGTTTATAAACCCTTTATTTGTTAATGTTATACTGGCTCAAGGTAGTATGAACATTTTTCATGGTTTTTACTATAAAAGTAACATGTTTTTACATTGTGCACTGGCACATAGTTTAAGTATATTCAGGGCCGTAGCCAAAAATTCGGTCCCGGGGGGGAGGAGGGGGGCAAATGATTCTAAAATTTCAATAATAAACCCAAAATTTTCAGATTTTTAAAAATTTGAAATCTCAAAATTTTGAAAAGATTCAAAATCATCGAATCTTTTGACATACTCCAAATTACCCAAAAAATCAAATTTTTGAATTTTCTGACGAACTTGAAAAATGTTTATTTTCCCAAAAATTTGAAATATTGAAAAATATTTTAGAAATTTCTGCATGAATTACTATTTCTAAATGATCGTGAAGTTTAAAATTATGTAATGTTCCAAAATACTAATTCCTAGACAGATTTAACGAACTTCTGATAATAATTAGTAACTGGAAACATTAACAGTTTTTGACTTTAAGGAAAAATTGAAATTTCAAAAATATTCCGTAAACTCAGGATTCTCATATTTTCGAAAAATTTTGAATGTTATTATGTTGGGAGATACTAACATCAACATTTGTTAAAATTAACAAAAAATTTTTAAGAATCTTTATATCTTTCAAGAAACTTATTGGAATCGAAAAATTTTTCCAGAAAACTCCAAATTGCGAAATTTTTTGGAAAACTCAAACATTTCCTCAATTTTGTATGACAACAGAAATTTTCAAAGTTGTTGAAAAACTCGAATTAAACCATTATTTTCTGGTATTCTGAAATCTTTCAGAATACCAGAATTTTCGAATTCCCTGAATAATAAAAATTTTATAAATATGTTTCCTTAACCTCACAATGACCAGAAACAAATTACCCTGGAAATTTTGACTTTCCAAAAACCAAAAACTCTTTGATTTTACAAAAAAAAAATTAATATTTTATAATTTAAAAAAACAAAATTTTCGAATTTTCTAAAATCTCGAAATTCAAAAATGTTCCAAAAAACGAACAAATTCAACAAATTTCAAAACCTTCGAATGAAAATGAGGGACTCATCAATTATAAAAATTATAGCGCGTACTCCAAAAACACCCTATTCACATTTTCAACTAACTACGCTCTTGGACAGAGCATTCAACATATGTCCTTCCCGCGCAAGCGCAATATTCCCAGTATTGCCTGAATTTCTGCATTTTCGTAGGAATATTTAGCACGTTTAAATATGTCTATTGCACGAAAAAAACATTTCAATGAATTAATCGTACACTTTTGTTGGGGAAGAATACTTATTTCAGCTGTAACTTTTCCAAAAACACTCATTTTTCTGCTTTTTACAAGCGTTCCTTTCGTGTTATAATAGGACGCAAGGGAACGCAAGGGAACGTCCCTTCGGATCCGTCAGGGTATACATGCTTTATTTGTAGAATTTCATGTATTTTGAAGCGAATTCTGAATTTTCTTGAGAATTTGGAAGATAATTGAAAACTTCCGTTGATATGACGATCCGTATACACATATATTTTTTTGATTTCGAATTTTATTAAGGGGGGGGGGGGGGGCGAACTTAAGCAGTCTCGAACTGCGAACAGGGCGCCAGTACTATACGAGCCAGCACTGATCTTCAACATTATTATGCAGTGATTGACAATTATCGCCTAATCTGATAGGGTGCGAATGGTTATGTCATGTGAATGGCCAATAATTGATAAAATATTGAGTTTGAATATAGAAGAGAATGTTTGTTACCTGTACTCGATTTTCGGAGAGATCGAGGTTCATTGCTAGGTCTTCCCTGGCGAAAAGGTCGGGGTACTGGTCTCTCCCGAAGGCGTGCTCAAGTTCTATGATTTGCTTCGTGGTGAAGGTCGTGCGCGATCGCCGCAATTTCCTGGGTTTGTTTTCCACGTCGGTCAGGACGTCGCTGGTCATGTCCGTCGATACTATCATGTCCGAAGATTCCTTTGGTGCCGGAGGGCATTCCGTGCTATCTGTAACATCATTTTTCACAAAATGTTAGTTTGGAATTGAACCAGAGTTGATGGGAATTTTTTTATTGTAAAGTTTCATGTCGTTTTAAGATTTTTATTATATATTAATTTTTTTTATTATAAAATATGTTCAAATTTTCTTGATCTTTTTGATTTTTGAATATTCTAATACTTGCAGAATTTATTTTGTTTTCTAATTATTTTTAAATTTTCGAGATTTTTCAAATGTAAATAAAATTTGTAAAATGTCAATCTTTCCCGAATTACATGAATTATTCTAATTTCCGGGAATGTTTAGAATTATTTGGGATTTCGAATAATTTCGCACATTTCAAAAATTTGGACAATTTTAGAAAAATATCAAGAAATTTCGGGAGTTTGAAGAACTTTTTAATAATTTCCGACATTTTTAAAAAATTTGCAGAAATTTGGCAATTAAAAAAGTTTTGGAAACGTAAATTTTCAAATTGTCGGCAATTTTTACAAATGAGAAATTTCTAGCATTTTGAAATGTTAGAAGATTTTATGAATTTTAAAGGTTTTGGAATATTTGAGAATTTGGAAGTATCGAAAATTTTCGAAAATTCCTAAGATGGTGCATTTTATGAAAATCTGGAAATTTTTATAACTTTTTCAAATCTTGGAATTTTATGACGTGTACAAATTTTCAATAATTGATAATAATAATACTTAGAAAATCTCGGAAATAGCAAACATTTTCGAAATATTTTAAAAGTTCGAAAGAAAAGTTTTTCAAACTTTAAATCTAAAAATATCGAAACACCAAAATTTTGGAATGTTCAAACTTCAAGCTTAATAATTTTACTAAACTTCGGAAATCCCAAAATTTAATAACATTTGAACTACGAAATTCTACAAAATATCACATTTTCCAAACTGCACAGCAATTAACTATTTCAAAATTTTATAACATTGTTGTTTATTCGTCAAAACTTTACCATTCATTTTTTATTATTAAAACCAAAACTATTTACTAGAACATGAAAAATGCAAAAACTCGAAACTAAGCTTAGGAACTTTTCTATTTGAAACTTATTTGAATTTAGAGATATTTCAACAATTTTGCAATTCAAAAAATTTTAGAAATAATGCAAAAGTAACAAATTGAGAGTAATACCTGGAAATAAGACAATTTTGTACACCTGAAGCATCTCGGGCATGAAACAAGTTTCATTAAAAATTTGGGAAAATGCGAGATTCGGAAAAATTCTGAAGTTTTTAAAACTAAATAAATTTGGGAAGTAACAAAGCTCTATAAAATTGAAAAATGACAAAAAATTGAGAATATTACGAAGTCTAAAAATGTTCCCAAATTGCAAAATATTCAAAATTTCGTCAATTTCAAGACCTCAGAAAATTAAATAAGTTTTGAGTGGTTAGCAATTTTTACGAATATGCGAAATTGCGAACATTTTACGGATTGGAAATTTTGAAGGCATTCCGAAAATTTGAGTCATCTGAAAATTCCAAAAATTCCATGAATTTCGACTATTCAAAAAATATAAAATACTGCAAAAACTTTTGTTAATAAAACTATGGACAATTTTGAACATTACCGAAATAGAAATAATTTATGAAATTCGGGAAAGTTCAACATCAACAAATTTAATTTATTTGAAAAATCTCCAAAATTTTAAAATAATTGTACACCGAAATAAATTTTGCAAGTATTAACATCTTTCAAAATTGAAAAGATTAAGAAAATTTGAAGAAATTGTAAAATAAATAAGTTTTGACATTCTAAAAATTTGAAAAATTTCAATAGTGTGAAGAATTTTCTTGAATGTAAGAAACCTTTTTAAATCTTCTTTCAAATTGTAAGATTTCCAAACATTAGGAATGTTATTCAATCTTAGTAATCTATAATGTTCAACACTTTGAAAATTTTTGATCGAATTACGGATTTGAATGTTAAGAATTTGATGTTAAAAAATCTTCTTAATTCAATGTTTCTAATTGAAATAGAAAATGTGTACAATACACGAATCTCTTGATTTATAAAATGAATTGACGATTATAATCCTATTTTCATTTCTTGATTTACACTTTCAAAATTCACAAACATCCAAAACGTTAAAGTTGTAAGGTTTTTTTATTCACATCTAAAACGTTGAAGTTATAAATAAAAAACCTTGCAATTTTTAAATATCAGACGAAAAAATTATTTTAAAAATTCCCAAAAAAGAGAAGATCACCATAATTATTTCATAAATCTATATAGCAATACCAAAATTAAGATTTTTGAATTACACCGTTCAAAAGCAATAATTTCCCAAATCTGCTATGTTACAGAATCAGAAATTCGCGCAATGTTCATACATCAAACTTTGAATCCACAAATTCTGTATAAAAATTCTGAAAAAATCGAGAATTGCTCATTAAAAAATTCAACAAATAAACACACATTATTAAAGTCTGCAAAAATCCTCTCGAATTCTGTCAAATTCCGAGAAGTGTTAAAAACTTGTTCAACTCAAGAATTACTCTGAAACAATAAGTACTTAAAGATTGTGAAATTCTCAATAAAAAATGAACTCAGCAATTTTCGATAAGCACTTTCGAGACGTACTTCAAAATTTACGCAATTTTATGGAATTCATATTTTTCACCATCTTCGTGTTATTGCTATATTTTGACAGCAATGCCATTCGTTTTCCGAGAATTTCTCGTAAGTACGTATATTTTTCCACCCCTTTTGACCATTTCAATCACTTATAATATTCACCTGCCACAACACTTTTTTGCATTTTTAATAATTCCCATTTTAACAGAAGTAGCTAAACTGGACATTTACTAAAATTTGTCTAAGCATGAAAATAATAAAAGCAATTATCATAAACAGGCGTCGTAAAATTAGTTCCTCATCTGAGGGGAATAAAAGGCTGTTTAACGTCCTAGTCCTACTATTCACATAATATACTGTCAGAAAAATTGATTACCTTTGTCCTTTCCCAAAATGCGGTCAATTGAGTGCAGATTCAGTGCAGATGGTTGAGCCATATTGGAACGAAATTCAAGGTTGTCCAACAAAAAAAATCACTTATTCGGAGCACGTAATGTTACGGATAAACCGAGCGCGATTAGAAAATAAGAAAATTGTAGCGTCGATGAAAAGACGATGTTATATATCTTCGGAAGAACTGAGCGCGAACAAATTACGCGAAGTGAATTTTGCTGATGTTTGGTTCGACCTTTAGACACGCACTTGTTGCTTTAAAAGTCCGTGATTGTCAGTGGATGTTGAATGCCGGAAAACCGAGAAAACTTGGACAGCGGGCAGACAGGAGACAACTAACCACTGCTGACCACAATTGACAAGACGAGGGCCCGATCGGGAGGGGTGGGACTGGCGTACAGTTCGCGGACTCACGAAAATTCACCACGATTGGGCGCTTGCCATGCTTGTGCGCTATAATTGGCTCTAATCATCAGAGCCTCGATCTATCCATCCCTTCCCTTCCGAGATCCCTTCCCCACTTTGCATCAGGCCCAGCCATATTATCCCGAAATCGGCACCGTTTACGAGGATTATTGTCAAATTTACCATGATTCTCGTAATTGCCAGATCAGGGGTCTTCTTTTTACATTGAGGGGCTTTTCGAACGTTTTGGGGGAGTTTTAGAGGGACCAAATTCTTAGAGGGATTCATCATTACTCAGTTTTTTCAATCAAAAGCTATAATATATGTACAGCATGAAAAAAACTGCAACGAATGTAAAGATATAAAGTTGATGCATGTATATGGTTAAACTGACAATAAACAGTAATATTTTGCATGAAAAGCTATTTTAATATAAAATTACGTTTAAAATTGAAGAACCTTGAAACGTTTGAATATGAATTAACTTGAATACTTGAATACTGGGGTCGGTAGGGTAAGTGAATCATTCTTACACGATAGAATCAATCGCTTGGCGAGTTCGAGCTCGGCTCGGACGCGTCAAGGTACGAGAAGCGTGCGAGCAAAAATAAGAGGAATCAAACTTAGAATACAGGGAAACCTGTAATCAGACACGTATTTTTTGCAAAAAAAAACTTTCCCGGCACGATTTGTAAGTATTTTTTACCACACGTGTATGTTTTTCGTGTCTTTTAATACCTGCGGAGCGGTCCTAAAGTTCTGTTCTGTTCTCCCTCATCGCAAGCATATCGCTCGAAAGACGGAACTTTAGGACCGCTCCTCCAGATATTAAAATGACGCTTAAAACATACACTTGTGGTAAAAAATATCGTTCGTAGCAATGGTTAAAACTTGGACTTTTACTCGATCGATGTATTGGTACTCGTGACCATATTGCCACTCATGCTCCTCGGCACTCGTGCTCCTCGGGCGCTGAAAGCCCCGAGGAGTGGCCACTCGTACCAGTACATCGGTCTCGTCAAAAAGTCCAACTTCTGACCCTTGGTGCGAAATATACTATTTGTTCAGCCTGTCAAAACCGATTTTTCAGGTTACTCGAGGACATTTTTTTTAAACTTCACCACTCCATCAAAAATGAACCGTTTGCGGCGAGTCTGGTCTTAAAATACTCGAAAAGGATTGAAGTTTACTAGTATCACATATTATCAGTTCTCAACCATCAGTTATCAAAAAGTGAAAGATTTTTACGAAGTAAAATTTCACAAAATGCAAGTTTCCTTTCAATAAAACTTTTGAGTGAGTTGCATGTTCAAACTATGATCTGACGAAATCTCCGATAGCTTAGATTTTTTTGAGTGAAACATAATTTTTTGTAGAAAAAATCACCCACAGACAAATATGGTTTTGACAAAAAAAGTTAAAACTATGTCGGATTTAATTCAATAAAGCTTTTTTACCACATGCGAGTTTTTCGCGTCTTTCAATACCTGCGGAGCGGTCCTGAAGTTCCGTTTTTCGAGCGATACTTGCGCCGCGAGACGAAAAACCTACTTTTAATCCCTAGGACAAAAAACTATACTTTTAAAAAACCGCGACGGATTGAAAGTCGATTTCTTCTCCCTCATCGCAAGCATCGCTCGAAAAACGGAATCTTAGGACCGTTTTTCCAGGTATTGAAATGACGCTCCAAACATACACATGTGGTAGAAAATATCGTTCCTACCAAGGAGCAGAAGTTCCTCGATCGATGTATTGGTACTCGTCAAAAAGTCCAACTTTTGCCCCTTGGAGCAAAATATACTATTCCCGCGAATAATAATGACAAATGATTGAATTCCAATTACCTTAACTGACAGTTCCTCTATTGTCATTTTATCTTTCCTTAGTATTAAATAGTTAAACAGTCACGCAGGAGCATTTTGAGTTATTTTACCTACCCTACTGAGTGCCCGTAACACTAGAAAATTTTGCATGCCATTAAGTCCCACACTGACTATGGTGTATACTTTTTATTAAAAAAGACGATTTTTACAAAATCGGTCAACAAATAACAAACGAAAAATGTAACTAAACATTGTTTTCTCCACATCAGAGCATCAAGTTTTTTTGAAAAACATTTATTCCAATAATGGAAACGATGTCTTCCAAAATACTTGCTTTTTCTTTAACAATTATTATTTGATAATGGAAAGTATTAATACCTTTATTAAACTATTATTCATCGATATTGATCTTCTGTATACAGGATCACATTTAATTACTTTTAAGGCTTTTTGATATGCTTATCACACAACAGTAGTAGTATCAAAATAATATTGCAGTTACTGGATTAGAAATAACACGTGACTTATGCGAAAAGAAGTACATTTCTAGCTGCTTAAATATATGAACAAGTTTTTTCGCGCGCACCTCATACGTCTTTCAACACTACACAAAGTATCATCCAATGAGTGATGGGATGAGTTAGTAAATTATGTGAAAACACTGTAACATGTCAAAAGTCTTAAAGACGTATCCAAATAGTTTCTTCTTTATAATATATTTTGTATCAAAATATTTCTCTTTTACGATATATTCTTGTAATATTTGAAGCATTATAAAAGCTACACGTTTCGTCACCTTAACAGATTATTATAGGAAGCCACAAAAAAATAAATAAATAAATAAAATAAAAAATACACCTGCTTCTCAAAAATTTGCTCCAAAAAAGAGGATACCCTTTTTTGTAAAATATTATTATAGTATTTGTCTGCCGTGAAACAGAAGAAAACCGAAAATTACTTTCGCCGTAAGGTTCATTTTCTTACGAAAATGCGACAGAAAACAGACCTTACAGAAAAAGTGACTTACGGCTTTCTTCCGTTTCACGGCAGTTGTATATACTACAGTATTTGAAAACGAAAGATATTTTTGTCTCATTTTAGAGTTTCTCAATTCAACGTTTCAAAATAACACAGCCACACGCACACAAAAAGTCTGGTACTTTTAACGAGACACATGTATTTCTATGTATTTTTTGACTCGCTGAATCCGAATCTAAGGTCAAAATAGTTCCTTTTACGATTGATTTCATTGGTGAAATATAGTTTTACGATAGACTTTAAGCTGCTGAATTCATATACAGTATCAGTTCAGTGATGAAACTAGAAAGTATAGAACATAACCTCAAAACAAAATTGTTTGAGCGGTGCTTTGCAGGACAAAATTAGATTTGTGTACTTCCAGGCATCGAATCCGATATTTCAGTCGAGTTAGCGATTGTTTTGCATGAATAAATTCCGTAAATAAAAACCAGTGGATTCTCGCTTATTTCTCGGTAGCATACTTTTCACTGATGACTCTAGAATTTCTAGCCATTTCTATCTTCAATCGTAAGTCAATGGTGTGCAAAACTATATACATAAAAGCCACATCATCT
>JAPYZK010004228.1:0-10732 GCA_030522785.1 Platygaster equestris
TGACGCAACAATCGCCCTTAGAGCTTTGCTACGTACTTCAGGGAGTTAAAAACGAATTATTCCTTTCGTTGCTATGATTTTCATCGTGATTAATTATACCTGTATTCGACACTTTTGTAAACAACAACAAAAACATTGCAGCAATACACAGTTTTGTAATTTTGAGGTTAGGGTTAGGGAGTTCGACGTTTCGATATATGTCAAGTCGCTAGTCCGCCATCTTGTGTCCATTATCCGTGCGTAAAAGGTCGCTAAACCGAGCGTGAGTGAGTAAATAGCTATAGGTCGTTTATATGAGCGTGGGCGAACAGCTTATTCGCCCACTAGTGGGCGAAAGAGTTTATCACCCGCATGCCATACGTCAACAATCAGGAAATCCATTATTTCGTCCACTCTCAGCAGGGCCACGAAATAACATATTTATCGCTGGCATTGAATCAAATGATTTACAGTTCTGATTCGAAATTGCGTACAAAGATGCTCATCGCTGTATAATTCATAATAAAATTATGTTTCTTGAAATCTTTCAATATTTCGAAAATACAACGACTTGTTACACGGACTGACAGAACTATATATCGCTCGTAAACATAAATTCCACCAAGTGAAACTCTCAGCATCGTGGTACTAATTTGCAACGTTATTAAAACCTTACAAGGTTTTTATAAGAAGCAGCCCGTTGCGAGTCTGATCCGCGGTTATAGATCTTGATACTAGACGACCACCTGCGGTTGGCGCAGCACGATTTTAAGTTACTCCATCGACTACTGTTCTGACTGCTAGTACGTTTTCATTTTCCATTCTTTCTTCGATAGAATTATTCATCCACGTTCACTAACGACATTTATTACGGACTGCAAAATGTGAAAAATTGTTTTTGAATTTTTCGATATTCTTTACGAAAAGAATAAGGGTTCAATCGTCAAATTCGAAGAGAATAGTGGGATTCTGTGTAGGTCAGAGGACTCAGAGTAGAAATCGCTCGATGCTGATGAAATAAATATGTATTTTGACTATTTACTAGTAATGTCTCTTCCGCTAGACCAATTAGTCAAATTCTACTATCAATTAGTCGAATTTGACTATTTCAGAATGAGAGAATGGGACCTATTAGAAAATTTCTAGTCATATTCGAAACAAGATTGTTCATAAAATAGTTTTTATCGCGCAGAAACAGGCTAAAAACTCGATTTTAGTACATACCTAAAATTCAATTTCGAAAATGTTGGAGCTGTATTTCTTAGGGGACTTCTAGTCTATTTTGAAGCAAAATCAGTCATGGAACAATTTTTATCATATGCAGAATCTAGTAAATTTTGAAACAAAAAAAGTCATGGAACAATTTTTATCGTGCAGAAATTGGTTAAAAAATTATCATTTCCATCAAAACTCGATTAAGAAGATCCGTATTTTTCACTTCCGGGTGGTCGTTGAGGCTTTGGTTTTATCGAACGTGCAAAGTAATAATTATTCATAATCACTAGTTTATTTCGCCACATGATTCGAAGACCTCATGATGAGCGTGAGCTGTTCCATTAATAAACAGCATTCTTCGTTTTATGACGAAAACCCTGTTATAATTCTCTTCCTGTTCGCACTTCGACTTGAAATTCGTGATCATTATTTTTCGTAATTTTCGGTAACTTTTATCTATGTGAAAATATTCCATTGAGTGAAACAATTTTCATGAAGTTAGTCACGAATTTCTGAAAATGATGAAAATGATTCCATGAAAACCTTGATCGAAACGCAACTTAATCAAATGTAGAATTCATGATCATTATTTTTCGTAATCTTCGGTAACTTTTAACTCTGTGAAAATATTCCATTAAATGAATCAATTTTCATCAAGTTCGTCTGGAATGTCTAAAAATGATGAAAATGATTCCATAAAAACCTTGATCGAAACGCAAACTCAATCAAATATAGAATTCATGATCATTATTTTTCGTAATTTTCGGTAACTTTCAACTCTGTGAAAGTATTCCATCGAATGAAACAATTTTCATGAAGTTAGTCAGGAATGTCTAAAAATGATGAAAATGATTCCATAAAAACCTTGATCGAAACGCAACTTAATCAAATGTAGAATTCATGATCATTCTTTTTCGTAACCTTTGGTAACTTTCAACTCTGTGAAAGTATTCCATCAAATGAATCAATTTTCATGAAGTTAGTCAGGAATGTCTAAAAGTGATGAAAATGATTCCATAAAAACCTCGATCGAAACGCAAACTTAATCAGACGTAGAATTCGAGTTAGTACACTATTTTTTTTGTATTTTTTTCTCGAATTATCACCGTTTATCAAACACGCTCATCCACAAATATGAGCTTTTTTATCCTGTAAAATAAACCATAATGTTTCCCTATAAAACGTTTTCTTTCCTCAGCCAGTACATACAATTATGAAAGCCCCACGTAAACCCAAGCGATGAATGCTCGCGAACGATTTTTTCCACAAGCTCTCGCGCTTTTGGCTCTTCAGCACAACCCCGCGAGGTGTGCGCGGAGTTACGAAAAATTTACAGCGATGAATACTAATGAGGTCTTCATTAATGCAGGTCAGTAAATAACGTTACGTGGCCCGAACAACGGGATAATCACTGGCTCGCGCAATTTGCAATCGCGCTCTTTTCCCGAGGCCCAACGGTCTCAATTAACTCGCCCTCTTTTCTGCACTGCGCCCCCAACAATCGAAAACAGGCCAAATTTATCATCAATAATTTCGTTGATCGCGCTTGTTAACAAGCTCTGGATAAAAAGCATTTATTTCCCAGGGAAACCAGTTGTGCGCGGAATTTATTTATAAAAGGTGAAAGTGGTCTTGAAATAAATATGTATGCATTCGAGTCGTTCATTTCAATCAAAAAATAATGTTTTAGAGTTTTTTGGGTGTGAATTCAAGAATTGAGTTCGATTTTTGATTGAAGTGGACATATAGCGAAGTGAAAAATCTGGTGCGAGGGAAAATTTGGAAGTAAATTCCAAAAATTTTGAATATGAGGATCGAGTTATTGCGAGGAAGCTTGAAATTTTTTATTTAAAAATGCTCGGTCTAAAGAACGTCGAAATATTCAAGAATTATGAGAATTCTAAAATATTGAAAAAAAAAAAAAGAACTTTGGGAAGTTCGATGAAGAGATTTAAGAATAATGCTCAACATTCTAGAACTTTAACAAACTCGTGAAAATTACGAAAGATAATTGTTGATTAATCTTCTGAAAATTTGACAAATCTAGCACATTGTAGAGAAGTATATTGTGAATAAAAAATAGTAAAACAATACTGATTTTCACAAGCGTCAAAATTTTCGAGCAACTAAATAATTTTGAACATTTTCAGCATTTCTAGATTTTTAACAATTTTAGGAATTTTCAGAGTTTAGAGAATTTCGAGAATTTCACAAGTTTTTAAAAGTTTTAAAAAATTCAAAATTTTAACAATTTTGAAAATTTCGAAGTTCTGGAAATTTTTAAACATTCTGGAATTTTGCAATAGTTTCATAATTCTTGAAATTACGAGAATTTGACGAATTCCTGAAATTTCGAGAAACTTAAAATTTGGAATATTCTCAACATTTCAAGATTTTTTACAATTTTGGGAATTTTCAAAGGTAGAAGTATTAAGAGGATTTTGGAAGTTATTCGAATTTTGAAAAGTTCGAGAATTTCGAAATTTGGGTTAATTCCCGAGATTTGTAGATGTTCCGAAAATTTTGAAAATTCACAATATTTTCATAATTCTTGAAATTACGAAAATGTTACGAATTCTTCACATTTCGCGAAACTTGATAATTCGTAGCATTTCAAGATTTTCAACAATTTAGAGAATTTCGAAAGTTTTAAGTATTTTAATAATTTCAGACATTATCGTAATTTCAAAAATTTGGTGTCTGGTAAAGTTTCGAAAAGTTTGAATTTTGAAAATTTACGTGAATTACAAATTTTTTCAAAATTCTGGAAACGAAATTTTCAAGGATTCAAAAAATAATTCTAAAATTCTCCAAATCTCTGAATTTTTGTAAAACTATAATTCGCTAGATTTCTACAATTTTTAGAATTTTAGAATTTTTTTCTCTCTCGAAAATTTCGTAATTTTTAAAACTTCCAGAATTTTGAAAAAATCTAAAACTCACGTAAATTTTCACAATTCAAACTTTTCGTGACTTTATCAGTCCCCCAAATTTTCAAAATTACGAGAATTTCCAAAATTCATCAAAAATTTTCAAAGCGGGTTAGAACTGTCCTAGGTATACAACTTAATTCAAAAATGCAATATCTCCACATCACATTTAGCATTTATTTTTAATCCAAGAAGTGAATTACATATTTTTTTAAAATTCTGGAAGATTTATGAATTATGACATTTTCGAGGTTTCAAACAAGAGTTCTAAAATCCTCCAAATCTCTGAATTTTTAAAAAAGTCCACAATTCGCTAGATACCTACAATTTTTAGAATTAAAAAATTTTTTTCTCTCGAAAATTTCGTAATTTTTAAAACTTCCAGAATTCTGAAACAATTCATAACTCACGTAAATTTTCGAAATTTATACTTTTCGAAACTTCATCAATCCCCCAAATTTCCAAAATTACGAGAATTCCCGAAATTCATCAAAATTTTCAAAGTGGGTTAGAACTGTCCTAGGTATACGACTTAATTCAAAAAATGCAATATCTCCATTATACGTTCAGCATTTATTTTTTATCCAAGAAGCTGCGTAAAAAACTCCCGGTTTCGTGGAGACCCGCGAAAGCAGGAACCTCGCGAAACGTCAGCCGGCGATGATAAAATATCTCGAGGAAGATCTCGGTGATTTATACGCGGGGAAAAGCACTCCCCAGTGGGCAATCTCGGCTCCCGCGTACCAAGCGATTTATGCAGCACGCGACGTACGCCGGCCCATTCACCGCGCTTCTTTCCTTTGATTTCGCATTGTCTCGGGCCATTTTTTCCCAAGAAAAAGTCCAAGGAAAAGAAGGCGAATGAAGAAAGAAAAGAGGCCCGCGAGCTTCGGCATGAATTTATGCAGGGCGTTTATGTCAAAGACCGGTACTCGGTACATCTATTTAGCGTCTCGGGACGGTACCGGCGGGAAATTTATCGTTTCGTCGGCGAGCATTTTATGGTCACGGGCGACTTGACGTAAATCCATTTCAGCTGTAAATCGCGAGCGTGCCAAATTAAATGCAGCGCCATATTAGGGCCGATACCGCGAGACCGAGGCATTAGATTTCGATCTATCTGTGCGTTACTATGGAATCAAGATCGAAATTTTTCAATGGAGTCTTTGCAAGAAAAAAAAATTGTCAACCGTTATATCTGTCCTGCAGAATACGAAAAAATAATCGACACGTATTTTTTATTTTTTTTTATTTATCGAAAATTGACGGAGGTACAGAATTTTGAAAGTCACTGTGAGGTCACTAGCCTGTGGCTACTAACCAGGCTAGTGACGTCAGAGCGATTTTCAAAATTCTGAATCTTCGTCAATTTTCGATTAATCAAAAAAGGAAAAATACGTGTCGATTATTTTTTCGTATTCTACAAGACGGATATAATATTTGAAAATTTTTTTTCATGCAAAGACTGTTATCAAGGGAGTTTTCTAAAGATTTAGAAGATTACCGAGCAAAAAATTTAATCGACTTTTTCTGAAGACTGAAGTCATCGATTTTTCGATTTTTTGAAAAATACTGTAATCGCGGGTTTTTCTGAGATCGAATAAATGCAAATAATTATTGGCATCCTTAAAATACAGAAAAGTTTATACAATGGTGTTAAAGTTTCTCGAAAGATGATATTACATAATTTTTAGCATAAAGGAATTCTCGAATCTTAACAGAATTACGTGAATCACTTGAATTGAGATGAATATATATATATATATTTATTTATAAATTATAATTCAATAAATCAACTATCTGATGGGATTTCCCAGTTGCCGAAATCTCATTGACTATTTGATTTTCCAAAATTTGATATTCAGGAATTTCTAGACGATACCCTAACTTTTATTATAAAAATATGTTTATTCTCATTGTGAAAAAAAAATAAAAATATCATCAAATATGTCTATTTTATGAACAATTATTTATCAAACATTTTTGGAAAAATATTTATTTTCAAATTAAAACTGAAAAATTCATTAATAAAAATGCAGACATCTTTGGAAAATTATTTGATGTCGAAAATTATATGAAAAATATTTTCTATTTTATAAGAGTACAAAAATGCGTATCTTTTAAAAATTGCAAAAATTATCATATTCTTAATAACAAAACTAAATACAGGAAAAGTATTATTCAAATTTCTCAAAATTCTTCAAATTCCAAAACTTGCCAACTTTCTCATAGGATCTTCCGAATTTTGACTAATCCCAAAAAATTAAAGAATTTTAAAACTTCTCTGAATTCTATTTTTCCACGAATTTTGAACAATACACCATCACAGAAACTCATTGAACCCAATAAAATTGTGCAATAATTGCCCAAAAGTTGTCCAAAAACATTCAAGACTTCCGTGGAAATAAATAAAATTTGGAACAAGTTAACGAGCTGAAGTCCTCCTACATCCTAAAACTCTAGGTGTATATTTTTACAATTTAAATCACGAATAACAAATGACTATTCTTGAGAACACCAGCGTTTTGGGTGGTACAATGCCTCCGATGCGTTTCCCATAGAACGTACCGAGAAGTATCGAGTATCAATGAACGCGGGAATTAAGTTCGATCGGATATAGAGGCCTGCGTAGGAGTCGCGTGAGGTGAAAACGCGAAAAGAAACCGCGCAACGGTAACTCATCTCGCACACAGCGAATAATCTCAAAGCTCGCTGTAATTAATCGTATCTCTGGGCGATCGTATCGATTCGATATGTATCAAATCTCACGGCTTGAAAAAAAAATCTTCAACTTTCAAACGAAACTTATGCTTAGCACTTGAAGATGCGAAATTTGTTTAAATTTTGAATTGATTTAATGCAGATTTTCGCTCAAAGTATGCACATCTAAATTGAAAATAGAAAACAATATAATTAAAAATATGTCTCCCCTTTATTTATAAATGAAGAAATGAAATTTGAAACGTCTTCTAACATTTTGGAATTGAATTCTACAGTATATTTCCAATTTTACAAATCGTGATGAATCCTAGTGAAATGAGAATTTCATGTTTTATTATAATACGGAAAAGGAAATTTGTTCAAATTTTGAATTTAATCAGTGTAGATTTTGACTCAAAGTATGCACATCTAAATTGGAAATAAAAAACAATATAATGACAAAAATTTCAACCCTCCATTTATGAATGAAGAAGTGCAATTCGAAACGTGTTCTAACATTCAGGAATTAAATTTTACAGTATGACATTTCCAGTTTTACAAATCGTGATAAATCCTAATGGAATGTAAATTTCATGTTTTATTATAATACTGGAAAGGAAATTTCATAAATCGATTTTGTTGGCTTTTTTTCAGGAAGCAGAGAAGCGGCCTTTACTTACGCGATAAGTGCCGCAGGTGTCACTTACGCGGTGACTGCGGCCTGCAGCCGGGGGAATATTACTGCTTGTGGCTGTGAACCAAGAATAAAGTAAGATCGAGTAATTTTTCATTTCTTCGTCAGTTTACGTATACAGATCATTTGTAACTAGACTAGACATTCTGCTCCTTCTCATTTTCGTGAAACAAAAGAAAAAAAGATATGAAAATTCATGAAAATTACGATTTTCACTCAAATTGCCTTCGCATCTCTCTGACTCAGTGGCGGATCCAGGGGGGGGGGGCAATGGGGACTATAGCCCCCCTCCCCCTCCACACCAAAAAAAACTCCCAAAAATCTAAATTTAAGACAATCAGGAGTGTATTTCAATCAAAAATGGAATTTTTCGGATTTTGAATTCTCAAAGTTGGCGATCTTCAATTGTGAATTTTTTAGATTTTATTGTTTCAGTATAGTGGAATATATGTAATGAATTCGAACGTTTCCGAATGAAAAGAGTCGTTTCATATTGAAAATTTCGGAGGCAAATCTCGAACTGCAAGAAATGGAATTTTCAAGGTTTCGAATTCTAAAATCACAGATCATAAATTCGAAGTTCGCAAAAATATTTGAAAGTTGCCGAATGTAAAATTTGTTTATATTTGATATTTCCAAAATTAAAATTCTTACATTTCACATGGAAAATGAAATTTTGGGGATTTGGAATCCTCGAAATGACAAATTTTAAATTATTCAAAATTCCACTGTTTTTGAAAAAGTATTTCAAAATTTCAAAATGTTCAGTTCGTTCAATCTTGAAATGTTTGGATTTAAAGATTTAAACATTCAAATCAAGAATGTTTGGGAATATGAATCGTTAAAATTACGATTTAATTTCAAATCTTAATTTTACCGAATTTTCTAATCTTCGCAAAGATATTAAAAATTGTTCAGACTTAAAATATGTTTTATCTTCAAATTCTTGGAATTCGAATGAGTTATAATTATGTATCGAATGTTATAACAAAATATGAGATTCATCGAGATTCTAAATTATCTTCATTCCAAAATACAAACTCCAAATGGAACGAAATTTCTCTTTCTTAGCAAGTTATTTTTAAGTTCACATCTTCTGAATTTTGCAAACAAAATCACTTAAATTCTCTGGATCTTAAAATTTCAGAAATAGAAAGTCTAAAGTCAAAAACTTGGAATTTCCGAGATTCTGGATCATAAATAAAAATTCTTAAAGTCGAAAGTGCAATTTTTCAAACCATCTCCTTTTTCCAAATATGATTACAATACACAAAAATTGAAAAATCAATAAGTTATCCATTGCAAAACTGGAATCCATTAATTAAAATACTAAAATAAGGAAGTATACACATAAATAATATCAATCTATAAAATTTTACACTCCAAAAAATAGGAAATTCTGTTTTTAGAATTTCCGCAGTTCATCATAAACTCAAAACGTTTTTATAAATCTTTTGAATCTAAAAATATAGTTCCATATTTCCAGACTTCTAAACTTCGAAACTGCAAAATTTTCAAACTTTGAAAATGTCTGAAACTTCAAAAATTCCAAAAATACATGTTCTTTGGAATTATAATTCACAAATTTCGTCATTTTTGTATTAGATTGAATTAAATCAATGAATTAAAAATAAATTGAAAAGTTTCAATTTCAACGTAACAAAAACTCTCTAACTCTGAATTGTAAAGTGAGTCTAAATCTGCAAATGAAGTCTTACTCATATTATACTAATGAATAATCGTTATTCGCTTTTTTAAAAATTTAATCGAGGAACCAAAGCACCCCCCCCCCCTCCCCCCCCACTTCCAAGATTGAATCCTAGATCCGCCATTGTATGCAACTACGTCAAATTCACATTTTTGTGGAATTTGTAGAATTTATCAGCAATTAACTGATGATTTTTGGTTTATAGTGATCTCTTCTTAATCGTTTCGAGAATCTTATTTCACCACAATTTTCCTGTTCCAAGTCCATAAATCTTTGAAAATTAGTAACAATCTTCGAAAACTCTTAAATTCTACTCTACGCAATTTAAAAATGTAGAGTATTCAAATGAACCCGAAGATTCAATATATGGGTCAAAATCCATACAAGAAAAGTTTTCCCAACTGTTTCATCCGTCTAATCAATGTTTTCAACTCTGACTATATACAACAATAAAAATACTACTGACTCAGTTCCAGAAAAATGTATCCCATTCTGCTGTTATTTCCATTTTCAATGTTTTCCAGAACGAAAAAAGACCAGCCACCGAACGGTTGGGAGTGGGGTGGTTGCAGCGCCGACGTTTCCTACGGAATGAGGTAACGTTCTCGTTGTTACCAAAGTTTTTTTGATCCGCTTTGCGAGCCGCAATGTTATGTCGACTGGGGGACTTTTCTATAAAGCTATAAATTATTGCAATGCCGATTGCGACACGGCGGTGCGTGTTTGTTCAAACTCCGACTCGCCACTATTTATCTACGAGGGTTATAAATTCAAGGGGGAATGTAGGGAAATGCGGGAAAAAATCAAGGGCGAGCTTTTTCAACCCTTAGATTTCTTGACTATGAGGAAAATTTCGCCAAGTTCAATTGCTACAACCTTTCTTTGTTTCTTTATGAAGAATAGTATATTTCTCAACGAGTGCAGAAGGCGGTTTTTTTTACAAATGTGCGGTTTGCAAGACGAGCCGAAAGCGAGTTTCGCAATCACATTCGTTAAAAAAGCCCTTCTGCACAAGTTGAGGATTATATTTTTTCCAACAACGTGGAGAAAATACGATTTTTGACGTTTTGAGCCGTGGAGAAATTCGCATTTTCTCCACGGCGTTGGGAAAAATAGTTTTTGGTTGCATGGAACCGTTAATTTCGAGTCGTGGTGTGTGAAAAGTGAGCGAGCAGCACGAAAGCAATTAACTCGGATGAATTTGACAAGTGGTACTTCTCAGAATATTAATTAAAACTGTCAATGAAACGCCAGGTTCGCGCGCAGGTTTCTGGACGCAAGAGAAGTCGAGGGCGACGCCAGGAGCTTGATGAACTTGCACAATAACAAAGCAGGCAGAAAGGTGAGACTGCGATTTTTACGTTGAATGGTGAATTTTTCGGTCATTGAATGTGCAGATATTAAATATATTCAACGCCCGCGAGAAATATGTAATTTCGTGGCCCTGCTGAGAGTGGACGAAATAATGGATTACCTGATTGTTGACGTATGGCATGCGAGTGATAA
>JAPYZK010004230.1:0-16639 GCA_030522785.1 Platygaster equestris
ATGCCATAGAGAAAACCTTGAATTTTCAGGGAATTTCATTTTGAGCCTGAAAAAAGAGCCAATCAATCGCGAATACAAGCCTCAGGCGAACCCAAATTCATCTTCCAACGTACGTAGCATTATTCAATTCTCAAATACTCCGTGAAGATACAAATGAAAGAATCGTGTAACGGGATGTTTTGTGTGGTGAAAAGTTCATATTCTTTTTGAAAGGAGATGAAAAATCAGTGTTCTCTGAAGTTGCAACGAAGCATGAAAGAAACTTTTTCTCTGTAGAATTAGGTTTCATGGGGAATGTTGGTATCGAGAACATTTTTGTGAGCGATTGGAATGTTGGATCGAATAGCCACAAGATAATATTGTGTATCATTTCGAAATTATGTAAAAATCGAAGAAAAAAATTGAAATTTTATGTCCTGGTACTCCAGGGCATTAAACACAGATTATTACGTATTTGAAAGACCCACGATTAACTCATAATCAAGCATTTCATTCTATAAATCAAATGCCCAATATTTCAACTGATTACGTTTCCATTATATCTGAAGCGACGCTGCCAAATAATATATTCCACAGGATTGAGAAAATCAATATCAATTCAGCGTTGCAAGGCTATCAAGTGTTTCGCGGTGTATCGATATTTTGCACGACTGAATTCCATTATTACTTCAACTCGCGTTCTATCACCTACGGATCATTCGAGCTATTGTTTGATGTATTTCAAACGATTTCAAAAACAATACATGCAAAATTTGCGACAAGTCATCGGAATTTGAAAGTTTGGTCGACATTCCAAAATTTTTCGAAGCTTCCTGAAAATTACATGAGATCAGAAAAGACTGCTACAGGATTGCATTTTTCCAGTCTTGGAATGCGCAGTCCTAATATGCAGCAGCGCAGCCTGCCTGGAATGGATACGCCACACAGGAAGGCTTTATCGAATCTCATTACGGAACAATCGAATCATTTAGCGCATCGTCGGAAAGGATGAAAGCCATGCTGAAAACGTCACGCGCCCATATCTCTAGTTCGATTAACGTCCACTCATTTGAGTTGATACGAGAATGTTCACCCTCCGTTGCGCAATGTTTTTTATACACCTATTATGTTTTGAAAATCATTTTCAATGACCTCAGAACATTGGCGAAATTCTCCAAGATCTGTCTCAAGTTGAGAAATTCTTCGAGACTTATAGAATCAGTCTGAGTTTTTAAGTATTTGCAAAAATTGCGTTTTCGTGTCGCAGAAAAGTTGACGAAACAATTGCATCGTTATAAATGTTGGTGGATTGAAAAAATGCACGCGAGTACAAGCCATTATTCACACTCGTCCAATTCGTACCGCTATGGGGAATAATTGAAAAGTTTCGTATGAAGAAAAGCTGCTGAGGGGTCGATGGCTTCCGCTCGGGCTTTCTTCGGACGCGGCGCTACCGCCTTGGAATAATTTCACTTTGCGGGCCACGATAAGGGCATAAGTGCATGTTACCCGGCCTCGTATGATTGCGGAATCGCGTGATGGAAGGACCTCCTGCCACCGGGCGACCGCGGCCCTTTTCAGCCCGTTCAAAAGCGTTGAAAGATAGGATTCCGGGAATGGGACGCGATCGTTATACTCTCGAAACTTAAGAATTCTTACGATGTCGAATAATTTATTGACAATTTTCATCGATTTTGAACAAGAATTATGGTTCAATTTTTAGGTTCAAATATTATTGAAAACCCGAAAAAATTACGTTTTTTCCGAATGTCTTGCCAACATTCTTCAAAAATGTCTATAATCTAAAAAATTCTCACAACCTCGAGGAATCGCCCCACAATTTCGGAATGTTATGCCAGATAAGGTTAAACTTCAACCATGACCAACGGAATTGTCTTCCAACATGAGAAACCAGAATTTTTCCAATTCACGAAATAATATCGATATTCAGTTTCGAATGAAAAAGTGATATCAAAATTTCGTCGATGCTGCCAAAGGACGCGAGTAATTTTTTCGTCCACTTCCACGTAATACTCTCATGGAGGAAAAAAAGACTGTGCAATGAATTCGAGGAAAAATTGTGGCACGAACGTAATTAACGATCGAGTCCCGTGCCGCTGCTCCACCGAGAAACTCAATTCTCCCGGATTATACTTTCTAATTATTAAAAGCCCCACTTCCGAAACCATGATTCTGCATAATCCCGGCGTTTTCGACTCCTCGTTGATTCTCGATTACGCCCGGGCTTTTGTCTTCCAGTTTTTGACGCCCAGATATTCTCATCCCGGACGTCTTACTTTCTTTTCAGTCGATCTTGGTCGCCGGATTCACTGGCCCGCGGAAAATCTCCCCCGAGTTGATTTGGAGTTGGCGAAACTCGGGGAAAATCGAGATTATGCGCGAATTTGCAAAGTGACTGAGCCGAATGATAAGGATAAAAACGCCTATTATTCATTAATTACAAAAAAAAATAATTGTAGGAAAAGTCTAGACTTAGGAAAGTTAAATCATAATTTTCTATACGTATTCCTCTGTAACTTTTTTTATTTGTAACAAGAAACGAAAATCATTACATTTTCGCATGCAAACGATTTGCATGCGTCGGAAAAGTTTGCCCCGTTAAAAAGCATTGATATCGTGGGTTAAAAGCGTCATTATCGTGGAACATGGGGGGTTTAAGCGTGCGCTTTTCAGAATCGTCACGCGATACAAGTCGTTCCCGTCACCGAGCTCTTATTAATATTAATTACGTACGCGCTGATACGCGCCCCGACGTGTAATTTCCGATATTTTTTCGTCGATACACACCCCCACGTCCATCCCTCAAGGGTGTTGAATCGGGACTGATCGTGTCGGCATTTTATAACGAGGGTGCACTTTTTCCTTCATTAACCGATCCTTATCTGACTAAGTATTGTTATTTTGTGACAAACTGCGTGGGTTGTACTGTGAGACTTTTCTACCTTTTTGTATCCGATTTTATTTCCAATTTATTTACTTCGGAAGATATTTTTTTCCATGTCGAACATGAAATTTCATCGAAGTTTTGGAGCTGATATTTTTTGACTATTGCATTTCCAAGTGAGGATATTATTTTGACTAGCAGGTATACGTTGGGTCTTGAGAAGCATCTAGATACATGGGCTTGCCCTTTTCGATGGGTGGACCGTAGAATAATTCTCTTCGTTTTTTCACGTCTTGCAAGTTAGAAATATTTTCGGCCAAAAGGGATATGAGAAATGAAATAGGCGATATTTGGGACGTGCGAAGCTCGTTGGGAGGAGGATTCTGCCTTGTGAAGTCGTTCCACGAAAGTTGGCAAGTTTAATGATGGTTCTTTCACTCCTATGTAATTATGCGTGAGTTATAATTACGTGAAATATACCCAAGGTATCATTAAGACGAATATGGTAGTTAATTCAGAGCAGAAACGTGGTAGAAAAAAGTATGAGGTTAGAATGGATAACGTATTTTTTCAATCACGAAAGGAAAAGTGCCGAAATTGAACAAGTGTCCATCACGTGATACTGACTTTTCCGAATAGTTGAAAAATTTGTCCTTTACATTTTTATTGTTCTGAAAAATTTTTCAGAATCCCCAGTACGAGATTCATGAGAAATCTCACAATTTACGACTTCTTCAAATTTTATGGAATCTCGAAAGTAATTTTCTTTATCTTGAAGTGACCTTAAAACTTTTAGAAAATAATAACAAATCTTAAAAGTTGTAAGGAACCAAGCATCCACTCAAATTTTTTATCCCGTTACATTTGCCGCAGTTCACGATAAAAGCAAAGTTTTTCATTCTATGAACACACTATTTCACCAAGTTCTTTCATAGATAAAGCAAGATCTTTTTCAATCGAATCCTACATAAATCGAGTTTTTATACGAGGGGAATCCCCTGCCATATGTTGCTTCGGAAGCACCGGAATCTCGTGCGAATTTTTTATTACTAACGACGCCTTTTTATTCATGAATCACGAGGCCCAAGTACCCTCGTAACATTAATCCAAGCCAAGTTTGAAATAAACTGCCACATTAGCGAAAAAATGTCGTTTTTTATAGAATGCGCATCTGACTTGAACTGATAGTATTCTTTATGTGTACAACTTTTCTTGAGTTTTCTATCGTCTATCGTTGGCAGTGATCCAGTTGATATTGAGGAACTCAATTTTATGCGCGAGAATAATTTTTTTACTCTTGCAAAAGCAGATCACAGTTTTTGATCGGTTTTTCTCGTGTGTCATTTATTTTGATGCCTTATAAAAATTTCGGAACTGTACAAACTGTGGAAATAAATGAATTGAGTAGATTGAAAAGTTTAGCGGATGAAAAAAAATCGAGACTGAAGATGAGGAAGTTAGGAAAATCCAAAAATTTCGAGAGTAAAAAATCCGAAAATCAGAATTAGTAAGTTCGAGAATTTTTGAATGACGTTAGAAAATTTTCAATGCAGCGAAGAGAAAATTGCAAAATTTATATTTCAATAGATCAGTGGTAAAAAAATCTCCATTTTAGGAGATTTGTGGTTTTTCATTTTTTTTATTTTTTATCAAACTTATTGAAAATCTTACATTCAGAATTTCTGATATCACAGAAAATTTTACCATCATACAGATTAGAGAATAAGGAAAATTGAAACCCAAGATCGCACAATATTCAAAATTCAACGAAATTCACGAATTTGAAAAAATTACAACTGTGTACGAAATCCGAAAATCTGTCAACTTAATATTATAAGAATTTTCAGACTCCTTGTTATTACATCCTGAATCTTCAAAAATCAAACATACAAATTTGAATCATTATATGTCATTATATGATGAAAAAATGTAAGATAAGGAAATGGCGAAATTAAATAATTTCTGAATTCAAAAATCTAATTTTCCAAACCACAAAACTCCAGGATAAAAAGTAATATATCGAAAAATCAAAAAATTCGAAACCTTAAATCCATAGAAAAAATTTTTAAAGTTATTAAAAGTTCGTTGAAATTGAATAAGGTTGACTCTAAAAAAATTCCTGGTCAATTTTTTTCCCGAAGCTCAAAAATTTGAGATCAAATATTCCAAAATCATCAAGACAGCCAATTTCTCACGGCAACTCCTCGGCACGTCATCTTTAAACAATATCTTACCCCAAACACAATCTCTGGAAACGCTCCAAAGAATCATACCCAAAATTTCAGGTCACTATTGCGTCAATTCCGAAAGCCCTTTTGCCAAGATTCCCAGCTCTTCCGACCCTCCCGTGCCAATTTTTACGAAACTCATCCGAGCTGCCGCATTTTTTAACGCCCCGGCCGAATTGAGAAAGGGGGCGTTCGACTACGGAATTTATGTGATATTCAGTTCTCGCGCGAATAGTGGATATTTCTATCTCGATCCCCGATTTCAAACGGCCCGAGGGTAGGATGATTCCGGCCGCGACGGGGATAACGAAGCCGGGAGAAGCTACGAGCCAATTTCGACGAGCCAAAGGCAGATGATCAAGCGGGACTCGTTCTTTCCATTTTCTTCGGCCCACTTCTAACTCGTTCTGAGCACCTTATACCGTTTTTTCGATTATATCGTGGAGTCGTGCAAAATTTAAGTCAGGGGGGGGGGGGGGCGACAGGGTCTTATGGAATTTTCCTTAGAAGATCTCGACCGAGGATGTCAGACTCCGGAAATAATATTCCAGGTCTTCTTCGATGTTATTTCGGGGTCAATATTCGAAAATGAAAAATTCTGAGTTGACCCCAGATTTTCCAGGTCTTCCAGGTCTGTTAGATACCCCAGAAACCTGAATTCCCAACCATCAAAAATGTTTAGGCAAAAAATATCAAAAAATGCGACCTACTACATCCTTATTCATATTTTTCATCACTTTTTCACCTACGTGAAACTTTCTCGCAAGTGTCTCCAACTTTCCCGTCCCTCGAGATCCGTAGGGCTCGTGCCGTCTTGCGAGTAAATAAATGCATAATACGCGCCGGAGAATATCGCCACCGCTTCCCCTTCGTGCTCGGGGGTGGTTTTTCACGTGGAATCTGGCACTGTAGATCTACGAGCGTACGTTCCGAGTGATTTAAGTACTCGGGGTAGTCGATGGGATACCTCGATGCATGCGCAAGAGTACGAAAATATTCCGGGCTGGCCAGGGGCCAACTCGCAGCCCTGCCTGGAGGCCCCCCGCGCCCCTTTTTCAGGCCGCCCGCGTATTAATGGATCGGGATTTATGAATTTATTGGATTTCGAGGAGGGATGTTCGTGCACGATCGTGCGTGACCGTGAATTAGCATGTACAGAACGAATAATTGTTGGCGTAAGTTTATGGATTTCGAAAGGACGAGTATTTTCATACTTCATGAAATTCTTGCATTATTCTCCTTGCGGAAATTCCCCTCAAATTGAAGTTAAGAGTCAACCCTGAACGTTGAGGGTTAACCTTGAAAGTCGAGGGTTAATCTCAGAAATCATGAGTTAAATCTCAAATTAAGTGGTCGAAGTAACCCTCAAGTTGAGGGACATTTCCGTAAAAGTAAGTCATTTTAACTGCATAATAAAAAAAAATTGCCTTATCATAACAAACTCCATATTATCAAATTCCCATGGAAATATCCAACCGACGAAAAAGCTCACATAATGTAGGAAAGCACAATATCCATAAACTCCTGCATATGCGCTTTGACGGTATAATTTTTTCATGCGGAGTATGCGAACGCTTTTGAGCAAATGATATCGTACATTTGCATTACATTGTGCATTACAGGGGCATAAACTGCTTCCGACTCTAAAAAATATACGTCATACTCGCGGTGTGCTTTCGTCAAAGCGGAGTTCCCGTGCAAACCTCGAATGTAATTCATTTTTTATGCCCTTATGATACGTCAGTTCGAGACGACGCAAAGTAGCGAATGCGGCTCATGTTTGCATATGGAATGATTCCGCAACACAAGAATAAGGTACACCGGCAATGTTCGCTGGGTAATCGATCCCATAAAAGCTGAATTTACATGACATCGCGTATACAAAGTGCTCGAAGATTTCGCGATCGGGTACTTTTTCAGCTGAGACGTTATTTCTATGGGCGAAGAAGAAATTTTGGTCATTATGTGATAAATAACGGTTAATGATGCAATATTATCAATGATACATCATTTTAAGTTTGGGAAACGATGCAAATGATATGAATAGTTTATGACTTGATTCGAAATTCGTGATCTACCATCTAACCTACGAGAAATATATTGACAATGACCTCATATCTACGTGAGAAAAATTATGCAAATTTTCTATTATTGTCGAAAATTAATGTTTTGATGTCTGAATCAAGTTTCTTCACTTTTCACGAAATTCGTTCACATTTTACCGCGCTCGGACTTGATCCACAGACGCATTTACAGATTAAAAGTGGCAAAAAGCATGCGGGGCGTATTACTTTGAAGGCTGGGACGAAAGTGATTTGGCCCTTTGCATTTTTTTCCCCTCTTTTCAGTACCTCCGGCGCGGCCTTTGAGGTACTCGTGAACATACACGTTTTGTGTGCTTCCGGAATGCTCTGGACTCGTCAGAAATTTCTAGTGAATAATTACAGTCCGCACAGTGGTGATTTAGTGACATTGAGTGGATGCGAAAATTGCGTTTTGTATTCCAGGTCTCATTACTGTCACATTTTAGACGTAAATATCCCAGTTATCGAATTTGAATTGTGATGTACTTCGAATTGGACTTTCCTACAAGACATAGTGGTCAAAAATCGAGGAAATGTGGTTAAAATTCGAAAAATGACGTTGGAACTTATTATTGTCGAGAAGAATTATAAAAAAATTTATGAAGCTCTGATTTTTTCTTCTGAACAATAAAAAGGAGAAAAATAATGATGTTACGGTTCAGCGAGCCGGGATAAGACAGAAACCCACTTACCGTCTTACCTCATTACAAACAGTAGAAACTCCGATATTTATTGAAATTTGAAAGTTTTGTTTCGCGAGAGTATTTAAGACTTTGCTGAAGTAATAAGGGAAGTTTGATGCGGGTTCGCCTCCTTCGTTTCCTTCGCCCGAGATTTCCACGAAGACCGAGTTCTTTGCGGAGTCAAGATTTTCAACAATCGCGCGGTGGATAAATAAAGCATACTTACTTCTCCGGGAGTAGTGGCAATTTTCGTTGCTTTTCTGTGCTAGATGAAGAAGTTTGAAAGGACGGTGGACTGATTTCAGTTACTTTTTTTGTTGCAGGTAAGCTGGTACTCGGAAAAATACGTTGCCAGTAGGATTTGCATTGTGAGGTAAAATATATTTGTTTTCGTTTGGGAGGGATCTTTTTATTGAGTTATTATTTTTTTTCCAACTGTAGGAACTTAATGAGTTGAAAATAACAGGGAACACACATATTGAGATAAATATTTTGATTGTTTCAAATTGAAGGACAATTAATATTTCAATTAATTGATGTTTTGTGAAGGCGAATGTGCGATACGGTTTTTCCCTTAAACGAATGATTTCCACCCCTGATTTTTATTTAATTTATTAAAAAAATACGATCATTTCAAGTTTTCAGGAAATCCGCGATATTTCCGCTTGAAATTCTGATGGGATTCTCTTTGAAAGTCTCCACATTGAACTCTAAGCGGATTGTATTCAAATGTAACAAGAAGCTTGGTATGAAATATGCATCGAGCACCCGACGTACACTGGCTAGCATCGAATCCTTTTTTGTTTTGGGGTCCCGAAGAAAATTAATTATGTTTCAATTAGTTTTGCTGAGTTCGCAAAAATTAATTTTCCTGCGTATCGATATATCATCTTGTATGACCCGTCTCGGAATAGGGCTCCAAAAAATTCTCTTAGAATCGATTTAAATAAGGCACGGGCAAATTTATACAGTTTAGAAAACTTTCGTTTCGTCAATATCGCTGAAGATATCGAAAAATACAAAGTGAATGTTCATATGAATATTTATTTTTGGTGGAGTGCAGAACAAAGTACGAGATTTGGAGAACGTTTGCAACATCGCGTGCATAATTCCAGAAATTCGGAAAGTCTGACCATAAATACAATCATATTATAATAATAATATAAAAATATGTAAGAATCGTGAAATTTTACTGACAATTTTCTGAATGGCATCAGAATAGATCAACAATTAATTCAAGTGGCAAAAAAATAATCGCCAGAAGTGGAAAATATAACATTTTATTGGGAAGTGCACAACAAACTTCGGGGCCCATAAAATATTGCATGATCAGCATGATTTCCTGAATTTAGGAAATAATAACAGAAGCGACATATTTACAAAAATTTTCCGAATTTAGCAAATTTCTTGATTTTCTGAACGACATTAATAAACTGTTCCACTGCGAGAGTTCTACGTACATGGATTTACCAAAATATCTAGAAATTTGCAAAAATTGTGAAGTTTCGTGACCGACATAGAAAAAGACAAAAAAACAATTCTGAGGCAACTAACAAATTACCCAGAGTTGAGACAACGGGTAATATAATATTTGTATCACAAAATACGGAAAAAATTGCGTGGTTTGGAAATATTTTCGAGATTACGATAATTAACTAGATTTCAGCGGTTTTACAATGAATGACATGAATTTACAAGAATATTTAGGAATCTGAGAAAAATTTGATTCGGAAATATTTTCAAGATTACAATGATTCTCTGCATTTGGGCAGTTTTAGTATGAGAGTCCTATATACATGAATTTACTAATTAAAATTGTAGTGAAATTGTGGATTACTTTTAATGATAATTCAGATATCGATCCAACTCTAAGAATTTTAATTTTGATTGCAAAAAAGAAAATTTCTCAAAAAGATCTGAAACTGTTCTGAAATTCCTTCAAGTTCGAACTTCAAATTGGGAAACGTCACGACTGAACTTCAATTTGGAAACTTTAAGTTTGAAGTCTAATTCCTCAAGTTCAAACCAGAAATCAACTTTCGAAACTGTAATGTTAGTTAAACAGATTCAGTTGAAATTAATATCGAAAACTTCAAGTTCGAACTTCAATTGGGGAACCTCATGATTGAAGTTCAATTCGGAAACTTCAAGTTTGAAGTCTAATTCCGCAACTGCAAGCCAGAAATGAACTTCCAAAACTTCAAGGTTAGAATAAATATCGGAAACTTTAAGTTTGAACATCAATCTGAAAACTTCAAGGTTAAAGTTGAACTCTGCAAGTTCAAACCAGGAATGAACTTTCGGAACTTCAAGTTTAAAGTTTATATCGAAAACTGCATCTCTCAACTCTAATCGGAAAACTTCATGTTCAGACTTCAATTTGAAAAATTCGTGTTTGAAGTTGAATTCAAAAACTGTAAGTTTGAAGTTCAATTCCGCAAGTTCAAGACAGGAATTAACTTTTAAAACTTCAAAGTTGAAGTTCTTCACTAAATTTTGAGTTGGAGGTTCATTTCCAAGAATGTAAGTTCCGAAATTCCGAATTCAACTTGAAACTTGAAGTTTCATAATGAACTTCGAACTGTTAGCTTCATAATTGCATTTCAAACTTGAAGTCTCGAAAATAAACTCAAAGCAGTATTTAGCCGTGAATATCATTTTATTATCGTATTCGTACTGTGCCATCGATACCCAAAACAGCCATTTATACTCCAAGAAAAGAACCGGATAATCAAAAATTCGTCACTGGAATGGTAACTCCAAGAAAAGAACCGGATAATCAAAAATTCGTCACTGGAATGGTAATTAGATTTTAAACTTCCGTAGTTTCAATTTCCCGTTTCCCATACGACTTCCAATGCAAAACGCGAACGTAAGAACCGACTCAGTCGCGGGGTTGACCATTGATCCAAATGAAGATTGCCCTCGCGCCCGTGGAATAGCTAATTAAAGTTTCCTCTCGGTACGATTGTTGAGCAACAGCTAGCGAACATTGGACCCCTGGGAAATAAGCGACGCGTTGAATTTTTTTTGCCTTCTAACCCGACCGGAACTGCGCGGATCGTGCGTCGTCATTCAGTCCCTTTTGCCGTGTGATCGGATTGCGCAAAGCCAGTTTCCATAATGCACTTGCACACAGCCAAGTGCGTTGCGCATTTAAATGGTGAATCGAAATGATCTCGTCATTTTCCGAAAGTCCGCCAGAATTCGCTATGAATGAAACTGGGTAGAAATATTCGAAGATTATTTGGGAATCAGTGATAACGTTTGGAACTGAAATTTCCAGATACGAGAATGAAAATTTTTAGGTATTTATAACATAATTGGAGTATTGATCGAAGTTGAAGTTTTTCGAAGTCTGAAAGTCGATTGTTCTTCATTTCCTTCATAAGATTTTGGAATGGTGAACTTTTGACATGGTTATTGCTCCTTATTTTTATAATTTTTCCGAATATTCGCTTTAAGAACGTAAATCTCCTTCACTCTCGCAGATAATATTTTATAATTTAATAACGAAGATGTGTAGAGCACAAGTGTATAGCGCAAGCTTCATCTGCTTAGAAGTGAAATTAGCGTAGTATGCAGTAGTACGTATAAACTTATACGATGCGGAATAGTAATGGTGCGCGCGAGCCAAGGAGTGTGAATGATCGCATCATCGGTTGAGCGAGAGCAGGCTTAGTTATCCGATAAGCTAATAATAACGCCAACATCGTAATCGGGCGAAGCACCGATGAGCCGCCCCTCGATCGATTTTTGTTACCAGACTGCCTTTCTTCGATTACATTATTTTTATGAGACTTCAATTCAGACACGTCAGAATTTAATTTTCCCTCTAAGAATAGGGCCAAAAGGGGGGAAGGTCCAGAAAAATGTAAGGTGTTAGGGTTGTGGAAATGTGACCTTTGAACTCATTTTTGAAGATTTTCTGTACAATATCTTTGTTGAAAAACCATTTTTCCAGATCTAAGGAATTCTGATGTTCACAACCCTTATGGAAATTTCACTCAACTTGAGAATTGACCCTCAACTTTAGGGTTAATCCTCAACTTTATGATTGGCCCTCAAATTGAGTGGTCGAAATAACTTGGAAGATTGAAAGTATAGACTCAAGTTGTTATAATTTTGTTATAATTCATGGCTGCGTGAGTTAGTTTGAAGAAGTTATAACTCGATATAGCTTTTCCACTTATAGTACATTTTGTGGAAAAATTTTCAAGAATAGGATATAATATTGCGTGAAAGTTAATGAAGATTGATTTCCCGTGAAAGGATGGCTCGCGTTTCGGCAATGTCCACAGCTGGAATATTAATCGTGCCGCGCGACCGATCGTTTCTTCGCGTTAATGAATGACCTATTAAACCCGAAGTAGAGTTCCGTGTATTTGTCTGGGTAACAAGGGCTTAAGTGCATCGGGCCAATCGTACAGCGCCCTGGACACTTTTGCGTCCTGGTTTCGAAGGTTTCATTATATTTGCAATTGAATGATCGTTGTTAGAATTTCTGGTGGATAGTATTCAAAGTTCTACAAATTTGTTGTCACAGAAAAATCAATATTTCATAATTTTGTGATATCCATAATTTGGCTTTTGTACTATAGTTCAAATTCCAAAAGTTTTAACTTCGAACACTGCAAAATTTCAAAATCTTGAAATTACTGTTTTAAATTGAATTCGAATATTCCATTCTGAAAATCTGAATCAAACACTTGATTCATTAGTTCTATTTATTTGGTATAGTATCATTTGAGTAATCGATCGCCAGAACCTTCCTACAGTATTTGAGTAAGTACTTTAATGAATTGAAAATTCCTATCATTCTCGACAAATGATGACTGGTTCATCAACGGTGCCCGTCCCTCCTCACAAAGCCCAATAAAAAATGATTCAGGTGACGAGCCCGCAGGTCGCGTGTTTTCTTGTCACCTTCGCCCGACGTTATTTCCGGGGCGTGAGTTGTTGAACTATATCAGTTCAAACCTGCAACTCCCAACTCCAGTGCATGCCTGCAGAGAAAAGACTCATCGCGTTCGACACATCCGCAGTAATTTTTTTATTCCCCCCATCGTATGCACGCGCGCGGATTTTTCAGAGGGAAAATCCGCTGGAAATTGCATTGGAAATGTTGGAAAAGATATTTTTATGATGCATATTATGTTGCTGGAAAAAAAATGTCACTGAATCTCTCACTTCTGGAGATTTGGAACTTTTCGTTAATGAATACTGACGTCGGTTGATAAGTTCAAATTTGCGGTTTATGACGGACCGTTAATTTTTTTCCGATAAATCAAAATAATTATTGCACTGTTCGTAATTACTCGCAGTTTCGGATGACTTTTTTTCTTGTTCGCCGCTTCACAGAGTTATTTGCGCGGATTTACATTTTAATCAATGCGCGCGATTGGAATTACAATTAATTAATCGAAGCATCTTTATGAGGTTGCGTAACACATGTTGTGGGTGAGTTTGGTGTGTGCAAAAAGCAATTACGTGACGTTATTACGATTCACTTTAATTAACTGGGCCGGGGTTAGCTTTTGATATGGGTACTTCGATATGTATGATTTGGTATAACGAAATTCGGGCACTAATTGGATGATGATCGAATTGTTTAGAAGGAGTGAGAATGGTGATGGTTAATGATTGCATTTTTTTGTTATTTCTGAAATATTTATTCGATTTTCTCTTAGTGTATGGTGAAGACAGATTGTTTTTATTTTCATTTTTTAAATTTTTATCATAGATGATTATGTGTCACTTTTTTTACGATAATAGTTTTTTCGTACTGAGTAGCGAGTATGTTTCAGAAATGTCTGTAATAAGTGAATTAAAAAATATATTAATAACTGCAGTTTCGTACTTTTTACTTTGTGATGTGTAATCGGAGTTTTAATAGACATTCACCGAGATTTACAAATTTCAGTTACATTGACCGAAATTTTCTAGATTTCAAGTCATTGAATTCAGAAATTATAATATTAGTCGATGCAAATTTTTCAATTTACGTCGTTGGAAATTGCTGATTTTTGAATCCCAATTTGAAGTTTTTGATTCGAAATTTCAAATTTTCGAATTCCTAAAATCTTAAATTTCACGACTTCTTTTATGATTCTACTAAATTATCAATAATCCCCTAGATCCACTCGAAAATACTCTAGATCCATTAAGATTCATTGAAAAATACTCTATGTGCACTTAAAAATCCTCTCGGTTGACCAATATCCACTTAAAAATACCTTAGAGCCACCAAAATCGATTTCAAAATACCCTAGATCTACTCAAAATATACTCTATTCACCGAGAGCCACTTAAGATCCACTCAGGTCCACTTTAAAATATTCCAGATCCACTAAAATCCACTTGGGATTCATCAAGATCTACTCGAAAATACCTCAGATCCACTTTAAATAGTCTAGATACACCAAGGTATACTTAAAATATATCAAGATCCGCTTGAAACTACTCTACGTCCACCAAAAAACACTCAAGATCCAGCAAGATCCACTTCAAACTGCTCTAGATCCATCAAGATCCACCTAGATCTACTTCAAAATAACACTAGATCGACTAAAATCCACTTCAAATCGACTTCAAAATATTCTGGTTCCACCAAGATCCACTCAAAATCTACCAAGTTCTTCTTAAAATTACTCTGGATCCACCTAGATACACTAAAGATCCAGCAAGATGCACTCAAAAATACTCTAGATTGATCAAGACGTACTTCACAATATTCTAGATCCATTAAGATCCACCTAAATCTGGTTGAAAATACACTAGGTCAACTGAAATCCACTAAAGATCCAGCAAGGTCTACATTAAAATACCCCAGATCCACATAAAAATACTTCAGATCCACCAAGATATACTTAAGCACTTGAAAATACTCTAGATACACTCAAACATACTTTCGGTCTACTCAAAAATACGTAATTGATTATTCACCTATGTACAGTTATTCAAGATCACTGTACTCCAAAAAACCTACTCAAAAACATGCAGTTGACTATTCAACTGCAGTAATTCGAATTTTCATTTTCAGAATTATTTCGAGTATATTCACTAAAAATGATAAATAATTTAGAACCTTCAGAATTTTAAAGATCTCTTCCCTTTCTAGGTCGTGAAAATTTCAAAAAGTAACAGATTTAATCGTCTATGCAACTGATCAATTTTGGCAAAAGTAATGATAATATTCAATTTATTTTGTACACATCCAATCTATTCTCACCTATATCTCAAAATCTGATTCATTTCAACCCATATACATCATCTATGAAAAGTACCATAATTCCAAAACTAGCGAAGTTCCTACATCCGTGTCACTTTCGAAGTAAAAGTGGCGCACTTTCATGAATGGTTCCCGCGATTTGGAACAAGACTCCACGACCCAGATTCGTTACACGACGATTGCCCCTCGAGTTTCCACGATTTCCCATGAAACTCGGCGTCTCGGACTTTTCCCCATTGTCACAGCTCGTCACCATTCACGCGCCGCGCCACGTGCGAAATTTCAAAGAGCTCTCGAATAAAGCGCGGGACGGGTATTTACGCGACGGGACACATTGTCGTCGTTTTTCCTCGCAAGACAAACGAGAAAAGTGTCGCATTGTGCCTTCGCTCGGAAGAAAAACCGTTTTTCCGTACCAGCTCTTCGAAGGGCGCAAAAGTTATCTTAATTTTCGCTCAAAGATCTTTACGAGGCGGAAATTTTTGTTCGAATGGGATTTGAATTTCATGAGCGCCTCGCGAAGAAAGACAACGAAAAGTGTGAATGGCGAAGATTAGAGCGAAACTCTTAAATAAGGCTTTAACGCATTCGAATCACATTAAATCTTCAGTCCAATAGAATTTCCTCGCTTTTTTGTTTAAAGAGAAAAAGGGAGAATGGAAATCCGAGATTCAGCAGTTTATTTATTTTTTTTTTTTTTTTGTAGAGGGTTAAATAAGCGAGTTTCACGTCTTGGGCGGGAATTGGAGTTGATTTACGGAAAAAATTCCGTGGAAAAGTGAAATTTGGATCTGTCAGATACTTTTTGAAATTTTGAGGTAAAAAATGTTGAAAAAACAATCGATTGAGTGATAAAATTGAAGTTAACTACTCCAATTTTTCATTTTGAAAAAATGACTTTTGTGTTCCGATTTAAAAAATTTTACAATTCACAGAAACTTTTTTAACATCTTCAAAATGTCGGAAAATTTTGTTTTTTTAAGAATTCAGATACTTTTTATATTCGAATGATTGTCGAAAATTAACGAAATTCGATTTTGGATGTTTCGGAAATTTTCAAAGTTTCAGACATCTTAAGAACCTTCAAATAGATGAAATTTCCGGTTCCCTCTCCCATTTTTCTGATCATGTCTACTCCTAGCAAATTTCCTTTGTGAAAACGCTCGAGAATAACAAGTAAACAAACTCACATTGCGCTATTTCTTTCTCCGAAGAGACAAAAAAGAGATTTCGCTGATCGTTATATCTCCCTCTTTATTTCCACGCTCGTTTGAACAAATCGTGCAATATTGTACTCGATTCATTCTCCTTTGCATTACCTTCTTTTTATGCACGCGACATGCATTTATACGAACAAAAAGTACAGCGGCATTTTATAGTATCTTTGTTCTGAAATTCCTGTTTCTTTTTCTCCATTCTTCCGGAATTTCGCGGGGGAAGATATTCGTCATTGAGCATGCATAGAAAACTCTTTAGTTCCGGGATAATCATCAGCTGAACATTCAGCGATTCTGGCGTCGACGCTGTTA
>JAPYZK010004232.1:0-12127 GCA_030522785.1 Platygaster equestris
AATTTCCGAATATTTCTTATATCTAACAATTTTTAAAATTTTCGAAAAAACTCCGACATATTTTGAATTTCTCAGAAAACCTGATGTTTTCGAACTCCAAAAAACTTCAAATTTTCAAAAATTCTGAGAAACTCGGAATTTTTAAATGTTTAGTACTTAAATTTTGCAAATTATGAAAAAAAACGATTAAAAATACAGTTATCTGTAGATAAGCATATGAAGATTGTACTGAATGCAAATTCAATTTATTTCGTTCGAAAACCGGTTCGAAATATTTTTTTAATGATTTTACATACTGACTTAAACGTCGCCTAAACATCACCTTTTGGAGACGTTTTGGCCTCGAAATTTCGTCGCTCTCAGCTGGCTGGGGACTGATTTCTTGAATAACCTTTTTGCGATATCATATATTCGTCACTTATGGCACTTCAGAAATAATTATCAATAAGAAAGTTCAGAAATAATAATTCAGAAATAATAATTAATAATTAATATATTTCGTAAGGTAATGAACAAGAGCGAATACAGGTTTTCATTTGGAGAGGGGCAGTCGAAAATTTTTTATCAACAACGACAATAATAATAATAATAATAATAATAATAATAATAATAATAAACAATAAGTTTCAATTATATCTCTGTACCGAAGAATCGATTTATCTTCAAAAAAACCCCATTTCATTAAGGGTGCAGCTTCCTAACCAATAATTACCAACAGTCTTCAATGAGGAATTAATAGCCTACATTAAAAAAAGTTAAACAATTGGCAAAAATCTTCCCGAGAAGAAAAAATAACATGCGAAATTGGCATTCGAAACAGGCCATTAGATCTACCCCAATACGAAGGGAAAAGAGACTTCGAAGTTCGTGGATACAAGTTTACTGGGGCCATTCAGGAGCAACTTCGACCAGCGAGGATCGTAAGAATCGGAGTTATCCAAAACTCGATTGTATTACCTACAACCGAGCCAATAAAACAACAAAGGGACGCGATTTACGAAAAGATTTCGGAGTACGCGACTCACGCGGCGCGATGCAACGTCAACGTGCTTTGTTTGCAAGAAGCTTGGCGTGAGTTGGGGATTTTCGCAAGATTAATAATTTTTTAATGATAATGAATGTTTCTAATTAATTGATAATATGTAATTATTATATTATTATTGTATTATTATACAATAATATATGATATATGTATATAACATACAATTATATTATTGATAATTTTTATTGAATAGTACATAAACTTTGAAAATCGATAAAAAAAACAACTTCGTATCTAGATGTTGTGTTCAAAATTTTATTCACAAATAGAAGCTAATGGAGGTTGAAAATTGTCTCAATCTCACGAATTCACAAAGTATTTAGGGTTTAAAAATCGAAGCAGTCCAACTGTTGAACTTGAAAGATTCATTCAAAAATTCAAAAAATGTTAAATTCGAAACACATGGAATTTCGGATTTGAATTTTTCGAATTTTCAATCTAATTATGAGCAGCAAGCCAAAATTTTGCACCGATTTTCCATACTCATATTATTTTCTGATGTTTGAAATCTTTTTTCATTTTACAGCAATGCCATTCGTATTTTGCACACGAGAAAAGGTAAATCCAATGTATATTATTATTGAAAATACTATAATACGAGTCACATAAAAAAACATCAAAACAAATATAAGTAACATTTTTCTTTCCAATAATTTTTCTTCTCTAATACTTATGAACTGTAAGTCCTGTGTATGAACATTTAGAGTTTGAGGGGAGGTCTATATTTTCAATTTTCCATCTACGATCTCATAACTGGAACAAAAAAAAAATGTTTCAAACGTTTATAGACTCCATGGCTCGAATTTGCCGAAAGCGCAGAATCCGGACCATCGACGCAATTCCTATCGAAAATAGCGAAACAGTATAACATGGTCATAATTTCGCCAATTCTCGAAAGAGACGAATTGACCGAAACTTTATGGAACACGTGCGTAGTTATCGACACGGATGGGAAAGTTTTGGGCTTGCACCGAAAAAATCACATCCCCCGAGTCGGAGATTTCAACGAATCTACATATTACTTCGAGGGAAACACTGGACACCCAGTGTTTGAAACTTGTTTCGGCAATATTGCAATTAACATCTGTTATGGTGGGTTTGCTACGTTTTTTTCGGTAATGCACAAGTTGAAAAACTCGCCTCCGGCTCGTCTTGCAAACTTCACATTCGTAAAAAAAGCTCCTTCTGCACTCGTTGAGAAATATACTAATGTGCGACTATTGGTCGACGAAGAATATTCCACTCTCGTATTACTGCACTCGCTACGCTCGTGCAGCAATTTTCCGCTCATGAAATCTTCTCTTTCTCCCACTAGTCGCACAATATACTATTCTCCATGTCTACTTATATATGTACACCGCGAACTTTGGAGTACACTACAATTTACATTATTATTGAATGGACGGATTGTTTATAACTCCATTGTTTCTCAGTTTCAATCGAAATCCCCGAGAAATCTTCATCTTACGTTTGTACGAAGAATCTACTGTTTTCCGAATTCTGGTTGACATTATGCAACGACTTGTATAATTAGTTTAATCAAACTCATGTTTTCTTCGGAGTTCAAAAAAATGACAACCGATTCGTACTCCCAAGGTCGCCACTTTCCCCTCAACTGGATGATGTTCGGTTTGAACAAAGCCGAGATCGTGTTCAACCCCAGCGCCACCACCGGCGGATTATCAGAACCATTATGGCCGATCGAAGCGCGATGCGCGGCGATCTCTAACAGCTATTTCACGGCCGCCGTCAACCGCTGCGGCACCGAAACTTTCCCCAACGAATTCACTTCCGGCGACGGCCGCGAGGCGCACCGAGATTTCGGCCATTTTTATGGTTCCAGCTACGTCACGGCCCCGAACGGGACGCGCACCCCCGGACTTTCACGACACAGAGACGGCCTCCTCGTCACGGAATTCGACCTGAACATGTGCCGACAAACCAAGGATCACTGGGGATTCCAAGTAAATCACCATCCCTGAGACCAGATAAATAAATAATAAACAAAGCTTTTATTATAATCACCACCGTACATCTTTGTTTCTTTTCAGATGACGCGAAGACTGGAACTCTACGCGGAAAAATTGACCCAAGTTTCTGGAATCAACTACAGGCCACAGTTGGTGCATAAAAAATGAAATGTACAAAAATGTGCGCACGGGGCAAAGGGAGGGGATAAACTAGAATATAATTACACAAAGTGTCTCGAGATAAACAAACCGAAAATATTAAACGGCAAAAATCCTGGTCATTTTTCCATGATTCAAAAAATGACGTGTACATCGAAATAGATCATCGTTGTCTAGCAACGATCCCGTTCTAGATTTTCACGAAGAATTGATGATTTTCAGTTTGAGACACCTTAAATAAATTGCTAACTCGTTGGGTTTTTCAAGATGGCGCTGTGCGTTTCTTTGCGGAAGTCCAAAGCATCTTGATAGGCCTTTTTCACGGCTTTGCGATCTGCTGGTTTCCGCGATTCGATGAGTTTGGCATCGTCCAGTTCTTTAGATTCGCCGAGTTTTTCGAGTTTTTCTCCGGGCAACCATTGCCTGGAACGAGTTGTACATTTTGTATTTTTGTATGTGTACAATAAATAGAACCACTGAAATTCGACAGAATTTAACAATGGTCGATAGTTCAATTTACTACTGTGGAAAGTCGTTTGAAATGCGTTTCACTAACGTTGCGTCTCGGTTTCTTTAGCGTTTTGCAACGCGTATGAAACGCTACTTTCATGTTGATCTAACGCAAATGAAACGTTACTTCTACGTAAATGAAACGTTGCTAACTATTCTATGAGACACAAGCGGAAAGTTACTTTTGTGTATAATGAAACGGGAACAAAACGTAGCTTTCCCGTTTTTGTAACGCAAATAAAACGTTTACCGTTACATTTACGTTACAAATGTGACTATTTGTAACAGTATATTTCTTATGAAGGGGCAGAAACGAGCGTTTTCACGAGTGTGATTTTTGCTCACGAGCGAAGCGAGTAAGCAAATCGCACGAGTGAAAACATAAGTCTGCACCTTGATACGAACTGTATTTCTATGTCGAACATATTTAACGAGCGTTTTTTTTTGCGTATCGTTCCCCTAAGCACGACGCTTCGAATCGGTGAGTCGCCGCCATGACACCGCCCGAGACGACCGAGTATATAATGTTCGGGCACCTCATACCTAAACACATGTGTTCAGGTATGAGGTACACCTCAACACTCTATTTTCACGCGCAATGTGTACATCGTTCGAAACATAGTCTTAAGGGTAACGGTACGCAAACAACTAAAATGCGAGTTCTAATGTGTAAGATATAAAAATATACTTTTGCGTTTCATTCGCGTTACGTTCACCTCCAAGGTTACTAAATTATAAACTCACCAAGTACGTTTCGTGTCGAAGAAAAGTACGAGGTGCACATGGTCTTTGTGATTTTCGCGAAGCAAAAGAACGTCTTCAGGTGGCGCGGGAATGGGCACACCTTTGTGTACGGTGCCACGTGGCATGCTAGGGTCGATGATCAAGGCCGGGTACCAAGGGTAGCCCCGGCACTTCGCCCAAACCAACGTGAAAGCTTCCAGGCTGTTTTCGGCATTTTTCAACTTCGTTCCGCCGTTTTCTTTCGGCTCTTCGACTCTTTCTTCGCCTTCCCCCACAGGGCTGTTGGACCTGCTCGTCGAACAACTGCTACAACTAGAAGTCTGACTTTCACCTTCGCCCACGTCGCTGTCTGCCATTCCACTTCTGAAAATTGTTATTTGCGTATCGAGAGCGGGAAAAGAGGTATTGTGCCCGAAAAATTGCCCACAATACCTCTTTCCGCCCGAGTGACGCGTGCATAATTTTGTGCCCTTTTTGGATTTTGAGGGCTCGCGAAGTCAAAATTCGGACAAAAATTTTATTTTATGAAGAAAATAATATTTACGAACAAATATTGCTTCGAGTTGGTTAAGTTCTAAGTTCATTTTGGGATCTTTGAGTTTCTAATTGACATCCGGAACTTCGAGTTTGAAGTACATTGTGTTAAATCAGTGGCGGTATAGGATTCAATCCTGGGAAGGGGGGGGAGGGGGGGAGGGTTCGTTTCTCGATTGAATTTTTAAAAGAGCGAATAACGATTATTCATTAGTATAATATGAGTAAGACTTCATTTACAGATGAAGACTCACTTTAAAATTCAGAGTTAGAGAGTTTTGGTTATGTCGAAATCAAAAATTTCCAATTTGGCTTCAATTAATTAATTGATATGATTCAATCTAATGCAAGAATGGCGAAATTTTTTAATTATAATTCCAAAAAACATGTATTTTTGAAATTTTTGAAGTTTTAGACATTTTCAAAGTTTACATGAAAATTTTGCAGTTTCGAAGTTTAGAAGTCTGGAAATATAAAACAATATTTTTAGATTGAAAAGCTTTACAGAAACGTTTCGAGTTTATGTGTGAAATTTTATAGTTTGATATCTTTAATGTGTTTATTTCCTAATTTTAGAATTTCAATCAATGGATTCCAGTTTTGCAATATATTAACTTATCGATTTTTCAATTTTTGTGTATTGTAATCATATTGGAAAAAAGAAGGTTTGAAAAATTACACTTTCGAATTTCAGAATTTGTACTCATAATCTAGAATCTCCGAAATTCCAAGTTTTTGATTTTAGACTATCAATTTCTGAAATTTGAAGATTCAGAGAGTTTTAGTGATTTTGTTTGCAAAATTCCGAAGATGTGAACTTCAAAATAACTTGCTAAGAAAGAGAAGTTTCGCTCCATTTGGAGTTTCAATTTTGGAATGAAGATAATGTAGAATCTCGATAAATCGTTTATATTTAATATCATTTAATATTTTGTTATGATATAACATTCGATATATAGTTATAATTAATTCGAATTTTAACAATTTTAAGATAAAACATATTTCAGTTGGAAAACTTTCCAATATATTTTCGAAGATTAGAAAATTCGGTAAAAATTAAGATTCAAAATTATATCGTAATTTTGACGATTCCGATCATACTCCCGAAAATTCTAGATTCAAATGTTTGAATCTTCAAATTCAAACATTTTAAGAATAAAAAAACTGAACATTTTGGAACTTTAAAACACTAGTTCAAAAACAGTGGAAGTTTGAATTATTCAAAATTTGTTATTTCGAGCATTCCAAATCCCCAAAATATCATTTCACATGTGAAATGTAAGAATTTTTATTTTCGAAATATCAAGTACAAACAAATTTTACATTCGGCAACTTTCAAATTTTTTTACGAACTTCGAACTTATGACGTGATTTCAGAATTAGAAACCTTGAAAATTCCATTTCTTAAGGTTCGAGATTTACCTCCAAAATTTTCAACATTAAACGCCTTCTTTTATCCGGAAACTTTCGAATTCATTATATATATTTCACTATACTGAAACAATAAAATCTAAAAAATTCATAATTGAAGATCGCTAACTTCGAGAATTTAAAATCCGAAAAATTCCATTTTTGATTGACATACTCTCATGGTTGTCTCAAAAATTTAGATTTTTCGGAGTTTACGGGGGGCTATAGCCTCCATAGCCCCCCCCCCCCCCGGATCCGCCACTGTCTTCAATTAAATAATTTCAGAAACACTATCAAGCACAGAAGAAAAATAAAATATCAACATATATAATCCAGTCATATCAAAATGAAATCAGTTAATGCTTAAAATACCTCAGAAAAAAACAAAAATCCCACAAACCTATAAACCCGAAAACTATCAGCCTGCTTCTTCTGATCGCCATCAGAATTCGTCACCTGCTCCCCACGGCTCGCTCGCGCCTTCGCCTTCCTCGTGAACAAAACCGCGGTTCGCCGATTTACGCCGCCACTCGCCGTGCCATCTTTCTCGCTCGTCTGCGACTCGGGCTCCACCCGATTACGAGTGCTCCTGTCCCGCTTCCTCGGCTTCGCGGCCGCTTGCTCCGACTCAGGGGTCACGTCCAGCTCCGGCTTCTCTCTTCGCGCTTGCTCGAACAAAACATTCCCATATTCCCGCATCCTCACACCTGCTCTATAAAACATCGTGTCTTTGCGATTGTACTCCAAGCAATTGTTGACCATCAACATGAAGTCGGCTTCGAAAGCGCTAATGGAGTCGTACTCCATTTTTTCGAGCTTCGCCTCCATGGTGGACAGATCCATGGGGTGTGTAACTATGTCGAGGTAATCTTTCACGGAATTCGTGTCCACGGGTTGGGTGAAGATTTCGCTGGTGTCTTTTGTTTTGAAGGCTTTCAGCAAGGCACGCAAGACGCTTTCGAGGGGGTAGAGCTGGTGCCACATGCATTGTTCTGCTCTGGAGTTCAAAAAAGTCGAGTACATTGAGTGTTTTTCAATTTCGGTGAATCGATGTTATTCGCGATTGGAAGCTACAGTGGCGCCACCATTGGAACTACTATAAGCGTTCGTTCTTAACAAATATTTCTCAAAATTCTAGACGAGTACCTATCGACTTTCTATCATTACTGTAATACTATTATCACTTATTCGAAACATTTTTTGAAAAACCGACGTATCTTGTTCATAATAACTGATAATAACCAGCTTGGACGCTTAAGTCAGCCATTTTGTTAGTGATAATTCAGTCATTTCAGCGCCACCTGAATTTCCTTTTAATCACGAATGGAATGCGTTTTTTCACACGTGTATGGAAATGGACACTTTTTTGGCGTGAAACGCGGGAACGAAGTCCGTTTTTGGGGTACTCACGAAAAATAAGTGAGAGGACTTTTCTTCTTCTTTTCACGAAAAAAGTGGCCATTTTCCAAACATGTATGAGAAAAAAATAATATGATACACGACAGGAAGTAATTCCGACTGTAATTGGGCCCGAACGAAACACATTTTCTTTCTCCCTTGTAGCATTAATATCTATATCATTATATCATGATAAGATACAGTTTCTTCCAAAAGTATGCAAACAAATTATTTTTTCAATACCTAAGGGGGAGGGTGCATCTCTCCCCCCTTAATTAATTCGAAAATGGGTGAAAAACAAAAGTTTCGTACGTTTTGATCTGTTCTTTCTTAAGCTTCTCGCGTTTCCGGACGAGTTCGCAAAGGAGTCTCGCGCGTTCGAGATCCTGACGAAGACTCTGCCAGTATCGAAGCTGACGTAACATTTCGCTCAACTCGCCATCTGGCGGTGGCGTCGAGTTCGAGGAGACCAATGTTGGCGGACGGGAATGAGAATGCGAACTTTGGAGTCTTCTCAAAAGCGGAACACCGTTTCGATTTTGCCTGTGATGTAGCAAAAAAGTTCATTGGAGACGTTGTCCGAAAGCCAAGTAACTCGAACGTTTCCAAGGAATTGAGTGAGTTTGGATTGTCAGTGGCAGAATTTACATTTCAAGAGAATTGGAAACTAGATAACTCATCGGAAAGTCACCTTTCCTAATGTAATAATTGTTTTTTTTCAATGATTTACGTTACATTGGTACGAAATTCGTCTAAGAGCACATAAAGCTTGAATGGTTGATTATGGAATTAGAATGGTCAGTCACTGAAATTATAATGGTCACATACAATCGATTACATGATTTAAAGCATTGACACTCACCGTTTTAACGTCCAATATGCATACAATCTTTGTATGAGTTGATTCTTTTTCGGTAAACCTTCAGCAAGGCTGAAATCAAGCATGACATTATGAAAACTAGTCAATATGAGTGTAAGCTGTCTATAGGTTGACCTAAATGTGGTAAGTTTGCGTTTTTTGTCGTCATTACGAGTGGAATTCAATTGATAAAAAAATTATCAAATGCCAGTCTACAACTGTAGTTTTAAACGGTTCATAACATGCATGCTTATGTGCTGTCAAAAAGAACATATCCTACGGATACATACAATAATTTGAATGGTAAGCGTGGAAGAAATGTAAAATTTACCAGCGCGCAGAGGCTGAAGAAACATGTTTAGCTACTGAGGCACAAAAATGGTTTCGATGCTAAAAAGCATGGTCCTATCATAAATAGGCCCAAATAGAGGCCCAAAGGAAAATTAAGTGACAGGTCGTCAGTCATGGCCGCCTCCGAAACGAATTATTCCACTTTCACGCGAATGTTTCCAATAACCGCGCAAATGATCATAAAAACTACTGTGGAAATTAAAACGTGGGTATTTTTACCATTTCAAGTTCGGTTTGACGCAATTTTGCAATAAAATCCACAGTTTCCAATAAAATCTGCTCGCGCATGCGTGCGTTTGTTTCATTTTGATTGCAAAACTTGGCTTCGGCTCGTCTTGCGAACTTCACATTCGTAAAAAAAGCTCCTTCTGCACTAGTTGAGAAATGCACTATTTTAACAGAGACCATGCAGAAATGAGATACACTCGCATTTCCTAATCACCGTGAAAATGAATCATCAAATAAAAAAAAGCGATACATTCATATCTCATCCATCCTCGTAATAAAGTCGCATCCAATTCCTTCCCCCTATCGTAAACAAACCTTGCAATTTCCCGGATCCTGTCCAGCGAAATCGTCGGTATCGAAATCACCGGAGCCGCCGAGCTTTTCTTGTTCGCGATCGCCCGTCTTTTGGCATCCGCGGGATTTACCGACGGCTGGTAATCCGCGGGCGCGTGTGCCTCGCACCACGCGGTTTTTTGCACCAGCATCGGCTCGGTCTCCGACGGCTGCACGGTGTGCATTCGCATGCAGAGACCAGCCTGCTGCGCACAGGTCACGTGAAAAGCGGCGTAGCAATTGCTTTTGTGACACTGGATGCACGCACCGGCGTTGCGACGCTTGCAAATGGCGCAAGGAAGTTTCCAACGTGCTGGCGGTATGCTCTCGATGCTATCGATCGGTTCCAGGAACACGGTGTTCGCGAACCGCACCTAGAATTCGAACATACGAGTCGATGAGGTTACAGGTACCATGTTCTACGATTACAATCCTAAAATGTGATGCGGAGAAGTTAATATTCGATTAACGATGACTTCGAATAAATTATCAATTGATTTTGAATGAAAATCTTCGTAACTTACTTCAGGAATCCAAAGAGCGCAAACGACGTGAGCCCATATCGAAGGACGATCGGTCTGTTTGAAAGCGCCACCTCTGTTCGGACATAATATGCAGGAGACAGCGGCGCTCGGACTTTGCAGGCAACGCCGGCATAGCCATTGTCCTTCGGGAATGTACGGAACCTTGGATAATCGCCAGACGAAGATAAATACATGGAATAATAATTTATTGTGCGACTAGTGGGAGAAGGAGAACATTCCATGAGCGGGAAATTGTACGAGCGTAGCGAGTGCAGTAACACGCGAGTGGAATATTCTCCGTCGACCAGTAGTCGCACATAATACTTTATTCAACAACCGCGATTAATTATGATTGTATTCCACACTTTTGTAAACAACAACAAAAACATTTCAGCAACCCTCAGTTTTGTCATTTTAAGGTTAGGGTAGAGAAATTTGACATTTCGATATAATATATCTTGTTTTCATTATCACTGGAAACAAGATGGAGTTAACGTTCAAAATACGACTCCGTTTTGTTTACAAATCGCTATATTGCTGTTTGAAATCCATATAAAAATGACAAGTCAACAATTTGAGAACAATATTAAAGTGATCCATGAGTCATAATATACCCAACATTTTCTTAAACGTTCCCTTCACCAACTTGTGGGAGAAGTGAATCGACCCATGGGAGAAGTACTCACTTCTCCTAGGGGTTGGTATTTCTCTTTTGCTGTACGTCAGCAATCAGGTAATTCATTATTTCTTTTACTCTTAGCAGGGCCCCGAAATCACATATTTCTCGCGGGCGTTGAATAAAACATGTACAACCGACAGATTTTTCGGAAAAATGGTGTTTTAAATGACAGTCGCATTTATAGTGCCCATTGCTGAAACGTATCATAATTACCCCATAACAGTCTTGGTGAACAGCCAAGTTGCACATGTCGCAAAACAAGATGGCATTGCTGTTTTGGCACTCGCCGTCCATGCAGATGCAACAGACCGCGTCCTCGTCGGCTGAAACCCCACCTGCCCCGCCCCCACTGGTTTGTTGCTGGAAATACGATTCCTTTTCCAAACGATCCATTAGCAACTCGAAAGTGTCGGGAGTCATCGGGGGCGAAAGCCCCGAAGCCAAACGACGTTCGTTCACTATCGATAACCACGCGGAATCTTCTTCGTCCAGATCGTATTCTACTTCACCTGAAAATAGTTTGTTTCGGAATTGGAGTAACAATACTTTTTTAACGAATGTGAGGGTTGTGGAATTAAGTGGACGTTTTAGATTAGATTCCAAAAATGCGTATGAAAATTGTAGATTACCATCGAGTTCTTCGCCACTTCGTTCCATGAACCGCACGTACGAATTAGGAAGAGGCTCGGCCTTGCCGATTTGATTTTCGTAACCACTCGATTCTTTGAAAACCGCGACTGGCAGAGATAAGAGAACGGTTTTGTCGTCCTTTTCTTTTTCGGGAAGACTGGCGTTTTTCTTCGGTGGCAATCCGGTATCCATCGCGTCGTAATCTTCTTGGCTCATTATTGTGATTGGATCAGAAAGTGCTAGTTTCACCGGTTTGTTACCATTCATTTCTTCGTTACATGGAGTTATCTAGAATTGTAGGATTCGTAGGTAAGCTTGAGAGGTTAGACATTTCGTTTTAAAAATTGAGGCAAATACTAAGTCGGAAAATTCGCAACATCTTGATGGCACTGGAAAAATTTTCCGTTCATCTTGAAAGTAATATTTTTATGTTATCGGTAATTTGCTATCAAATTACGTTTAATACTCATTATTTCAACAATTTCCTAAACTTACACACCCTGAAATGTCATCAATCGATGTTTTCCCAATTTGTTTAATTTTCGAAACGTTCGTAAAAATGTTAGAAAAAAAACTTTGAAGTGGCCAATTTTTTAGGAATTCCAAGAATTCTAGTCATTTGTGTAAACCGCAGTGTTTTTTAATAGGGGAGGGGGGGGGGGGGGGTTTATTTTTTAAATTTTTACGCAAAAAACAAAAGTTCCATTTTTTATTTTTTTATTTCATGGGGTTCCAAAGTCATTTCCGCCTTTCCGG
>JAPYZK010004233.1:0-13245 GCA_030522785.1 Platygaster equestris
GAAATCTATGTCAATTTGGATACTTATTCTCAAATTGAGTTGGAGACTTTTCAAATCCTATGAAATCATATGTTTGTACGTTTTATAATTGCTAAAAAATGTAACGAACATGATTTTCTATTTCCTCATGTAATAAAAACGTATCAAATATTACCGTAAGAGAAATTCCTTACATCAGGAAAGTTTTTTTAATAAGAATATTAAACTTTTTCTACAAGTATAAAATAGTTTTGATGAAAATGAAGGTTTTATGAGGAAATTTGGAGGTTTTCAACTGTTTTTTTTTTAATCAGATGAACTGTATAAAAATTTTGACCGATTTTATGAAACCACTACATAAAAATCGAAAATTGTATATACCTTTCATAAAATCGACCTTACAAAATAACGAATTTTAATAAATAATTCCCTGTTTTATTTACATCCGCGAGCCCGCGCCCGCGATTACCGCGAGCATATGTTCGAGACGATTTCTCCCGGACTTGCGCGGTATATACCGAGCGATGACGGTTGGCAAAGGGGGATAGCGGTAAGGGGAAAGAGAGTATCCCCAAGCACAGCGTACAAGTGTGCGTCTGTCGCAGTTGAGATCTAACGTTTTGAGCTCGAGTGTCATACCCCTGGTAAATTTCATTCGGGTTTTTTACATTGCATCTATCACTGATCTGTAATATACACTGGATAGCTGATGGAATGGGTGGGGATGTCCCCAATTGAACGTTGCCATTAAATGTATATATAGATATATGATACAATGTTCTTGCTCGGCCATTTGTGTTCTTGCTCGGCCATTTGTAGGTATTCGGACAGGACATGCGCGATAAAGCGGCGCGAAATTTAAAATCAGCGATATACCCCGTGTAAATAAAAATGTCGCGCCACCTTAGCACGCATGTCCTGTCCGAATACCTACAAATGGCGCCGTCCATTTGGAATTAGAGAATTGGTGGTGGGAGAATAGGAATCAGCTATCCAGTGTATATTACAGATCAGTGGCATGTATACACCGGAAGTCACTTCAGCGCCGCTTTTTTAGCGCACGAAACGTACATCCTTCACAGCGCACAAATAAAGTGGTCGATCTACTTTATAATGAAGAATAATTGCCATTCGTACCTGTAAAATCTTGATTCGAGTAAATGATTTCTCACTCGAAAGTACCACTTTTGTGAAAAAATAAGGATTTTCATAGGTTTTGATCGCTTCGCGCATGCGGACTGCGCACTGTGGAAATATCATTTGTGCGATGTGTAAGCAGGATTTCGTGTGCCTTGAAAGCGTGTGCGCTGAAAGGCCGTGCTCTCAAGTGACTTCGGTTCAATGAACTGTAATATACACTGGATAGCTGATTCCTATTCCCCCACCACTAGTTCTTTGACCCTAATTGAATGGCGCCATTTGTAGGTATTCGGACAGGACATGCGCGCTAAATCGGCGCGACATTTAAATTTACACGGGGTAAATGACTGATTTAAAATTTCGCGCTGCTCTATCGCGCATGTCCTGTCCGAATACCTACAAATGGCGGACCAAGAACGTTGTGTTGTATATCTATATATACATGTAATGGCGTGTATCATACATGTAATTCAATTGGGGACATCCCCACCTATGCCATCAGCTATCCAGTGTATATTAAAGATCAGTGCTTCGGGTGTACCTATATATGCCGTATTACCCGCGAGAATTCGAATATTGAATTAGCGACTTACACAAGTTATTTTGAGTTATCTCATAAGATTATTCAATTTGATTAATTGAATGTAAAAAGAAAATCAAGAAATGGATTTTTCACTTTTCATTATTACATTATGATCGTGAAGTTGATATTTTGCAGTTTTGCTATAAATAAATCGGCGGACAAAATGCTTTTTTTTAATAAGTATAATTGCCACTTGAAAAAACGAAATTATTTGCTGTTCATTTACTTTTTGTCATTTGCAGTTTAGAATTCGAGTTTCGAGATATATATAATATGTATGCTTCGTAACCAATTGCGACCATTTGAAGTCTGGAATTAGCAACTTTTTCCGGCGACACAAAAATTTATTAGATTCTTTGACTGAACAGAAAATAACAAATCGAATCATATATAACTTTATAATTGTATCATTTAGCTAGTTTTTTATAAATATGACAGTTTGCTTTTTCATAAAAATGACCATTCATATATTATTTGAACTATCAAATGAATGGAAATTTCACTCTTAAAAAAGTGCAACTTTTATTCTGTTTGTTTACTTTTTTGAATTTTCGGGTTAGGTTTTCTTATGCATAATATTATGTTAATCATGCTTATGTATCTGTAAAAATATTAACATCTAATGAATAAATAATTTTCTGAATGTTAGTGTTTTGTGGACGAATGCTGTATTTTATAGCCGCGAAAATTCGTATATTTTTCGTATTTTCAGTATGAATACCTAGCATCGCTATGAAAATGATGAATTTTCTGTTCATTGTCGAAATTTTTACATAGTTTTGGACAAATAATAATCGCGTACTATGAATTTGCAAGGGAATCCCAAATAATTTTCTGTACAGGGGCTGAGTTGAAAAAATGTTCCCTGGTGCGTGGGGGGGGGGGGGGGGGGGGGGGGGGGGGGGGGTAACAAATAGTGGAAAATAGTATTATTATACAATATTTTTGAGCTTTTTGAGAAATTTGTTATTGCCATATTATCTGACAGTTTTTGAGACTTCTCATCCAAAAGTCGAAATATACTTGGCAACATTTTAAGAAATTTAAAGATATAATTAATACTTACGAAATAAAAACGATTTTCGTGCATGAATTTGTATAAGTACAATCCGAATTTGGTATATCAATTTTTTGAGGTATCGTTTAATATTTTCATTGGTTTTGATAACATCATGAGAAGTTTCGAGAACATTCATTGAGAAGTTTTTGCAAGCGAAAGTACATATATACTTCACTGACATTCCAAAAATTGTGATTAATATTTCAGGGTTGTAAAAATGAAAAACAAAACAGTAATGCAAAAGTTTGCTCATTTCCGAATTACCCAAGACATTTTAAATCGGTTAAAAATTCACATTCCAAATTTTCAGTAACATTCAAGGACGTGGGTAACTTTGCGTAAAAAAAAAATCTCCAAAAATTTGTTAGGATTTCGGACTTTCTGGAAGTAATGGGTGTATACATTGAGAACCGAACTTTTTTGGATGAAAATAATAGTTTATTTTAATTAAATAATGAATTTTAACGTTATTTAAAATATGGTCCATCGCTTGCGATCACTTTTTCCCACCTTCCTGGTAGCAAATGAATTCCGCGTCGGAAAAAGGTTTCGTCCTTTGAGGCCAAGAACGAATCAAGCCAATTTTTGATACCTTGTTCAGAAGTAAAGCGTATTTCAGTGAGGGCGTTTTGCATCGAACGAAATAAATAGTAGTCGGATGGAGCCAAGTCGGGTGAATATGGCGGGTGAGGTAAAACTTCCCACCCACTATTCTCCAGGTTATTTTTGACTGGTACAGCAACGTGTGGTCGAGCATTGTCCTGATGGAAAATTACAGACTGATGCCTGGTCGCATATTCTGGCCGTTTTTCTATCAATGCTCGCTTCAAACGAATTGATTAATGTCGGTAAAGCTGTCCCGTAATGGATTGACCTGATTTCAGCAACTCGTAGTGAATCGGTCCTTTCTGATCCCACCAAATTATAAGCATTACCTTAGAACCGTGAATATTCGGCTTTGACATCGATGTTCCTGGTTGGCCGGGCTTCACATACGATTTCTTGCGCTTCGGGTTATTATAATGTATACATTTTTCGTCGCCAGTAATAATTCGATGCAATAGCTATTTGCATAACGAGGGCTTAAAGTCAACAAATGCAACCGAGGGTGAGGTTTGCTTCCCGAGCGTAGCGAGGGACGCACTCACCCGAGAGTTAACTAGTCTCTCTAAGCCAATCAGAAAGTCGGGTTACTTTACCTACCGCTCCTCGACTAATCAAATCCAGGAGCTCTTTTTCTCCCGCTACTTGACCAATCAGATGCTCGGATTACTTTTCATCCCGCTACTACTGGTGATGCTAAGTCGACTCGGCTGCGTTCGGCAACTTTCGCCTCGCTTTACAGGCGATGAAAATCAATCATTCAATAAAGGGGTTGTGAAAAAACGACTTTCTTTGTAGCGTTCGAGGTGCACTCCAGACATGCAAAATCGCCTTTCGACGTCTCTTGGCTTCAGTTCGTGTGGCACCCAATTTCCTACCTTCTAGATGAACCCTAACGCTTTCAAACGCCTGGAAATGGTTGCCTGTGTCACGCCTAATGCTTTTGCGAGCTCATCTTGCGTTTGGCACGAGTCTTCACTGAGGAGAGTCTCTAATTCTTCGTCTTCAAATTTTTTTCTTTTTACCAGGGCGCTCTTTGTCCTTGATGTCGAAATCGCCACTTTCGAAGCGTTTAAACCACTAAAAACACTGTGTTCTGGATAAAGCATCGTCGCCATAAACATCCACCAGCAAACGGTGACTTTCGGCAAAAATTTTCTTGGCAAAAAAATATCCCAACAATACTTTCCGCAAATGCTGTTTTTTTCGCCAATTTTCGAAGTTTTCCATGAGGGTAAAGAACTGATGCGCACACAATATTAGCAAATTGTCTTTGTGGCTTTCACAGCTAACCAATGGTACTTCAAAATGACATATGTCATTGGAGTGTTACAGCGCATGTGTTAGTGGGGCCGTCTGTTGTAAAAGTTCGGTTTTCAATGCATATACCCAATAAATAAATTTGAGGGTTTGTTAAGTGACATCATTACAGGAAATTTCATAATTTGGAAAAGAAAATTGCAATGTATACATGCGTGAGAAATGTAAATGTCGCTGAACAGAAGAATAATTCCGGAAATTTAAAAACCCTAAAATCTGTATTGCCAAGTTCGGAAAATTCAAATTTAAATTCGTACATTGGAAACTTTTCTGATAACTGCGATTGAAAAATTGGCAAATAATCCTACACAAAGATTAAAATATTTTGCACTAAAATGTACAGGCTTGGACTTTTTCAATGTATAATGGAATAATCTGAATTCATTAACTGAAATCTCTGGCTGCTTCGACTTGAACAGTATTTATTCTAATCTTGAAACATCTTTTTCCGATTCCGAGCAGGAGCCAGTGTGTGTGTGTGAGGGGGGTGGGTGTGGGGGGGGGGAGGGGGTAGGCAGGCAGGCATCAAAAAAGGTTCATCCAACGAGCATGAAAATTAATTGGTGACAAATATTGAATAAATAGCAAACAAATATTGGTTAATAACAAATTGGCAAAACAATGATTTACTTATTCACTGAAATTTCTTTCGTATGGTCATGTAAAAAGGTTGTGATACAGTATTAATCTGAAATGAATCGTTGGAGATTATTTTCACTAGGAATAGATTTACTCTATGAAACATACAAACATTTTTTCAATGAAAATCTTGTGAAAGAAACTTTAAGAAATAATGTAAATGGTTATAATTGTAAATTTGGAGGAAAATTATCAGTATCAGGTATCCGTTGTCTACAATGAAAACAAACTGAACTGCTCTGAGAATATACATAAATAATTTTCAAATTAAATGAGACTCTTGAGTATATTATAGTTGGCAGAAGCACAATCATTAGAATAGTAAGAACATGTGAATGTGAATATTTTTTGTTTAAAAACCTATAGTGATAATGCGACACGAAAGGGGGGAGGGGATTCGTTATGACAGAGGGTGGTGGTTGGGGGGGGGGGGGGTGGTGAAAAATCACCAAAAATGTGGCCTTTATAATAATGGAATCCACATTACGGGTATATTATACAATTATTCATTGTTTGCTTCCGCGGTTTCCAATTATTCATGTAAGCCGCGGATCTTGCGCAAACCAAGGCGCAAACTACTATAATACACGCGTCATTCTTCCCCCGGTGTACTTATTACCTCAGATAGAACCACTCGGTGATTTTTAACCGATTCTTATCAGAAACTATATTGCAATAGTCGATATTTATGGATCGCCAACGGGTGCGCAAAATTGATTTAGTGCTTTTAGAAAGCAAAATATAAATCAGATTTTCCAACAATGTTGGTTTATTGGGTAGATAGATTTAATTTTCTCATTTTTCATAAGACACCGAAACGCTGTTTTCTTAATTTCAGAAACATCGACTTCAAAATTACTGCAGAAGGCCTCAGATTCCTGAACTACCTCATCGCCAATGGGAAAATCCAAGATTCAACTCCGTTCATAACTCCGTACATCAATAACTCCATATCCATGTCCCCTATGAACGTCAAAAGTCTCCTTGTGTTCTGTCAATACAACTCATTCCATATTTTGGACAAACGATTCAAGGATCCTGAATCTATCAAAAAAAGGCTCTTGGAATGGGCCCTGAACATACCTTGGACAAAATTGAAATTCTGCATCCCCATTGGAACTCTAAGCAAACTTTTGATGCGTTTTCTTCTCACATCCTGGGAAAGCAAAGATTACGAAATTTCTGACGTTCCCCGTTTGAAGAGCGTCACAGAACTTGAAATTGCAACATTTGAAGATGAAGAAATGCTGACTCCGAAAGATATAGCTACATGCCATTCTTCTTTACAGTTCAACATGAAATTGTTTGAAAAACCAGAGCTTGAATATTTCAATGAAGAAAAGAAAACGCCAGGAAGTGTTTTATCCAACATCAACGTCGACACAAACCAACTGGAACAGCTTTTGAAGGAGTTTATGACCCCCGAACATGAAGACGAATATGTTTTAAGCGATAAAGTCATGAAAGTAGCTTTGATTGCAAAAATCACATCAGATTTACTGTACGCTGGGGTCATTGAAAGAAAAAATTTGGAGCATTTTTCATTGACAACGCTGATCGAAAATTCTTTGCATACGATTAGTGAAAAACTTGTTGAACTGGGCACGAGAGAAGTCAGATTTTCCGAACTCATGTTTATTTTGGAATCTTTAAACGTACTTTTCAGTCGTGAAATGTACCATGCAAGAATATCTCAAATCGTCATCAATGCTACAAAAATAGAAGCCATTAAATACGTTTGGAAACTTCTCCGAAGTGACGATATCCGTTTCTGTGGGACCTACGATTTCCTGCACCTGCAAACTCTGAAACGCATCTTCAAAATTCAAGACGATGAAGAAAAGAAGCTGCCCAAGAATGATGTTCTTAAAATAAGCGTCGTCCAAGTTTTGACCTCTTACTGTTGTTTCTCTGGAGAAAGCCAAGACCAAATGAACCTCGTGGTGAGCTTATTGACAGCTAAATTCATTAAATTGAGCAACGCATTAGATGCCAAAATCGCAGTGAAAATGCTCAACGATTTTCTAAACATGGAACCTGGTCAGCTGAAGGGTGTAGTCATCAAATACTTAGTGAAACTTGCAGTGAGAATATTTTTGGAATCGCGGCAGGAAACAAAAATCGCCCGAGCTTTGTTGCGTTTGATGCCCAGACTTTTGTTCCATTCCATTCACGTCATGAACAGTGACGAATACGACATGATATCCAATGACCTGACGATGCTTTTCATCAACTTCTATGGCAATTTTCTTTCGGAAGGCGATTACGGTCCCTTGGTTACTTTGGACTATCTAGACTGTCTTTGCAGAATTGTTCGTCACGATTCGCCTCATTCAACTTCGTTGATGACAAACGATCCTACGACATTTTTATTCGACGTTTTGCCTAAGTACTTGAACAGCCCACTTTACGTCGTCCGACTATTCGCAACGCGTTGTGTAAACCTGCTTTATTTGGCCGAAAAAGCTGTCGATCCTTCGTGGAAATCGTCATTCTTTCATCTTGTGCTGAAAACTTCCTACGAAAAGCTTCTTGATGAAGGAGCCAAAGATGCTGATCACAAACTGACGAAACAAGGAAGCGCTATCAGCATGTTTGCTGCTGTTATTTTGGGAAATGACGGAAATTTGCGCAGTGAAGCTTTATTGGTATTGTTCGAAATGACATCGAAACTGGACGCCTCGAGTGCCTTACTCCTGAAAGTCATACAGGACATGGATCAGGATGAAAAAGGACGTTGGCTTATTGAGAAGAATTTACACTTTCTCCTGGTTTCTTGGCTGGACAAGAACAATTCCCTCCATTATTTTCCTTGGACTTTGTTGGGTTGCTGCTCGGAACAAGAATTCTATCGGACAAATTGCCACATCTTGCTACCTCTTTTGATCCGTGATCGTCGATTCCGGGATCGAATTTCGGATTTGTGCACAAAAATTGAATTGACATTCCCGAAAATGATCGGAGCAAATTTTTCTTCGCTGATGCCGTATTTTCTTCAGAGGGAACCTAATTACGTTTTGGATCTTTTCGATCAACTGAAAAAAAACGAGGGAGAACTCAAGTCGACTAGAAATTACAATATTTTGCTAGAAGAAAATATGGTTTCCGTCCTGGCTGAATTGGTCCGAAAATTCCACGATGAAGAGCATTTCGTTAGAATGTTTGAAGCCGAGGGCATCAAATTCCCAGACCAAAAGCTCTTAGACCCTTTGATTCTTGATGAAAACAAGCTTCAGACTTGTTTGGAACGACTGGAAATGGAATTGAATCTACAGAACATTAACCTGATCCAGTGCATCGTCACCAAGTACCCGCACAAGTTGCAAAGGACACTAATGGATTTCACTTACAGGCTGAAGAGCACAAATCTTACCAAGGAATGGAAAACAAGAGCTTTTCATCAATACGTCTACCTCTGCGAAATTATCGGAAAAGAGTTGGGACGCGATTTTTTCGATGACTTGTCTTCGTACATTATCAGGGATATAAGTTACACATTGACTCACTTGATCAAGACTTCGGAAAATAGCTTCTCGGAGACATTTTGCGAGTACCTGTACTTGTTTCTAAGGCATTTGTTTCCCAGAAGAGCGGGGCAGGTGAAGGAACATCTCAATCTGTACGTATCGTGCCTTATCTCTCGACTGGACTCACCGATTTACCGGGAAACATTGAGGTTTCTGATCATCGAACAGGACTGGGGCGAAGATATCAAAAATCTAGATCCATTTTCCAACAAAATGAAAGACGTTCTGGGAGTTACTGACACCAGCATCGGCCAAGTTCCTTTGGAGTTCGAGATTGAGCGCTTCCTGAGGAACAACACTACCAGAGAAGACGAAGACGAGAAACATTTGGAGAACTTGTCGCGTTTGAAACACCGCTTAAACAATGAACGAAGTGAATTAAGGTCTTTGTACACCGAACTCGAAACCTCCACAGGTTTCTCTGAAGACTGTATCAAAAGTCCGTTGCACAGGTTGATCCATCGACTCGTCAAGTTTACCGAGTCTCGTAAATCTTGCATCAGAACCGAAGCGATTTGTTGTTTGTCCCTCCTAGGCCCGATGAACTTGAGCACTCTCGCCCTTTTCCCGGACAAGTCCTACGTCAAGGACGTCGTCGACAGCGCCGCTATCTTGACCTACCACGTCATCACCCTCCTCTCGACCCTGATGGTCGAGAATGACCTTCGACTACGAAAAGCCAGCAGCGACGCGATGTATCAAGTTTTCGCCTTTTCCCCGGAACCGTGGACCAAGAACTTGACGATGGATTCACGAAGTCTCAGGAATTTTGAGAAATTAATGGAAGATGGCAAAAAAACTTGGTACCCCGAAGAGTTTCCAAAAATTCGAGTGGATTTGATACTTCCTTTTGCCGTGGAATCCAACTCTTCGAAGTCATCTAAGCTGGGAGTCGACAAGAAAGAACTGGATACCTTTTTGAATTCTAGGAACGACCTCTGGACAAACAAAAGCAAGGATTGTCCTTACGACGAATGGATTTTTCAAATCTGTGCTTCGACCGCGGGATGTTTTGTGAATTCTTACATAAATCAGTTGGTGCCCATCTTCAAGTTGAGTCTTCGTTTCTGCGAAGAAATTTTACCTCGAATGATATACCTCTTGGTGCGCGGCGATGCGCGAAAATTGTCCAAACTTTACAGCGTCATCGACTGTTTCTTCAGCTTCCACATTGATAACCAAAAAAATGAAGTGACGGTCGTGAAGTATGATTCCGTCCGGTGCATGTTGGGCATCACCAATTATGTTCGAGCTCAGGGTAAAGACAATTTACAGATGGAGATTGATTATCTCAAGGTTGCTCAAGTGGCGGAACGTTGCTGTGCGTATTTTACGGCTTCCTTGTATGTTGAGCTTTGGTGCGAGAAATTCCTGCGAACTTATCCTCAAGAAGACGAATTGATAGTTGATCACATTTTCCATAAAGATGAAAATAAAGGGAGAATCGTGCAGGAGAACATCAGGAATGTTTATCGGAATATTGGGTTCCACGAGGCAGCCTATGGATGTACTTCGTTGCATTGGGTCGAGAGGGAGTTGCAGATTCAGTATTATATGGATACGGAGCAATGGGACAAAGCTATTATGATGCTGGATGTCGATTTGGCGACTAGAAAAAATGGGAGAACTGGTGAGTTGAGCTATTTTTGAGACAACAAATGTTTATAGGTTCCAGTAAAGGACTGGATGTTTATAAAATTTCGAGACTCTAACACGTAAACTTTTTTTTTAATTCTCGCGCAAATTTCAACTACGATTTTGGCCGTTTATAAGCCATTTCTTCTTGAATTATTGATTCACTCGAGATCTGCAATCGGTCACTCATCCAGTAACTCGATGGTCACACTCGCTCGACTTTTTTAATCGGACCGCTGAACTCGTGTGATTATTACCATGGGACCCTTTGAGTTGTAAAATTAGGTATAGCAAAGTTAAAAATACATAAAATTGAATATCATCTCATGTTTCCAGAGCTTTTGCGAGCGCTGCATAACGCGAACTTGCACAACTTGGTGCAAAAATTCACAGTATCGAGTATGAGAGTGCACGATTTCGAGTACGAATCGGCCTGGAGATTGGCTGATTGGGAAAGCATCCCATCACGTGAAAAGTCATACTTTTTTAAGGACCAGTTTTTAAATCCAGCTTATATGAACAAACAGCACTATTTTTTGTACCACCACAAATCACTGAAATGCCTTCATGATTCGAAAAATGAAGATTTGGCATCCTCGTTGAAAAATGCCCGAGAGAGTGTCGTCAAAGCTCTTCGTGACGTCAATTTTGGTGAGATTTTTTAATGAAAACCAATTATGACGTACGTAATCAGAAAGGGAAAAGAGGGGTATAGGTTGAATGTCTATGGCGAGGGGAAGGGAAGTATTTCAATGAAGAAGGAATTATAATTGCTTCATCATTGCAGTACATTTTTCAAAAATGGGAGTGATTTAAAAAGACGACAGAAATAATTTTGAATTGTTACAAAAAAATTTTCCAAAATTATGCAGGTTTTCAGCATTCTGAAAGTTCTGAATAGTTTAGGGAATTCAGAAAGATCTGTGAACATGTTAAACTTGGAAAAATATAGGAATTGAGATTTTCTCGAAATTTCAGAAATTCTACAAATTTTTGCCTTTTCGGAAAATACCGTTTTTACGAAATTAGCCGCGAATTGGCGTTTCCTGCCTGAACGAGCGCACGCAAGCAGCTCTTTTACGAACGATACGCGAAAAAGAATAGGCGTGTGACGTTGCGGACAAATAAGTGACATTGCGTACAAATAGAATGACTTTTTCCGATCGCGACTTTGTCGCGAACAAAAAGAGTCATTCTATTTGTCCGCAACGCCACTTATTTATCCAAAACGCCACGCAGCCTATTCCTTTTCGCGCACCCTTCGTGAACGAGCTACTTCCGTTACGCTTGTTCAGGCATGCGAAACGCCACTTCTGTGGGCAAATTTCTTCGCCTCGGCTACGCCTTGGCCGCAAAAATTGCCTCGTCGAAAAAAAGCTTCTTTCTACTCCTCGGCGCATAATGTACTATATTATTAATATTTCATCATAACTTTGGGAATTACAAAAGTTCCAAAGATTCCCTAAATGTGAAGAGTTGCGGGAATTTTCATAACCTCAGAATTTTGGAAATATACTCAATTTTGAAATTCCTGAAATCTTTAAAATTTTGATTTGATTTAAAAGAGTCCAAAATGTGTAGAAGTGAGAAAATATTGGCTGTTTTGTGGTTTCTAGAAATCTTAATAATTTTGCAAGTTTTTACAATTTTGTGTATTTCTAAAACCCATAAAATTTCAAGAATTCCAAAAAGTATTCAAATTTTGAGCATGCTGAAAGTTTTGCAAAATGCAAAAACTACGAATATTTTGAAAAATGTTTAAATATTTTCATGAATTCATAAAATATTAAGGATTCCGAAAATGTTGATAACTTCAGAAAGAATCTAGCAAAGTTTTTCATCCTAGAAATTTAGAAAATTTCAGAGAATTATCAAAATTTCGTTGGAACATAATGTTAAAAGGGGGTCTTCTACGTTGAAGCCAAATTTTAAAGCTCATTTTTCAGAATGGTTTGCAAGAAAACTACACATGATAATGAAAAATGGTTTTTTGCCTTGTATTGACACATCTTTGACTATAAAAAATGGCCAAAAAATTATTTTTCTTGACCATAGCGACCTTAAAATGTCAACACATTCGTAAAACTGTGAAAAACTGCCAGTTAGACCGGTTTTTTTGTTTGAGTCACGCTGCGAACGCCTGCCGCAAAAACGCCGAAAACACCGGTAGTTGCCGCGAATGGCATAACTAACGCGAATCTCTGAAAATCCTTCATGGGGCACATTACGAAATCCGGAAAGATTTCGTCCGTCGCTAAAAAAAAAAAGAAAAGTTGATAATGAAGAAAAATAAGAGCGCACTCGACGAAATCCGGCCGGGAGTATGTACTGTAGTAATCTTCTTCGCTCTCCGTGCGACTCGCGCGTCCTAACGCGCACCTGCCTCTGTGTCTCTCTCGCACTCGTGCGAGACGGGCGATCGCTCAACTCTCAAATTGTTCCCACCGAAAATTAAGACCTATATCAGCTGATCGGTCAGTTCAAATCGTGCCCGAGCTGGGCCGCTTCGAGTAATAGCTGGTCGGTCAGTCTAACTCGTGCTCGATCCTCGAACTGGGCTCATTCATGCCATATGACTATCGCCGTCTCACTCTCTGTCTCTATTGCTCTCCATCCAGTTCGTAATGGAACTACAGACAGTTGCAGGGGGGTTCACTTCCATTATGAAAGGTAGAGAACAGGAAGCAAAACTCCCTATCCCTCGCTGTACTGCTCGGCACGTCTCAAATCCTCGCGAGCTGGCATCCCACTACCGTGGT
>JAPYZK010004234.1:0-13841 GCA_030522785.1 Platygaster equestris
AAAAAAACTGAGAAGTTGAGAAAAAAGTTGTAGCGCGACGTCGCGCTTCAAATCGTCTATTTTCAAATTTTCTCATTTCGACTTTAGTGTTGGAAAAAACGAAAAACATGTTGAAAAAAGTTGTAGCGCGACGTAGTGCTACGTCGCGCGTCAAATTTTACGTTTCAAATTTGTCTTATTTCGACCTTAGTATTATAAAAAATAAAGAAGTCGAAAAAAAGTTGTAGCGCGACGTCGCGCAGCAAATCTTCTATTTAGAATTTTCCTCATTTTGACTTCAATATTTAAAAAAAACCAAAAAACTCGAAAAAAAAGTTGTCGCGCTACCAATTTCACACTTCAAATTTGTCTCGTTTCAACTTTGACCAAGAAAGTCGAGAAAAAATGTGTCTCATTTCGACTTGAATGTTTGAAAAACCAAGAAATTTGAGAAAAAAAGTTGTAGCGCGACCAATCTTCCATTTTCGTTTCGTTTTCCACTTTGAACAAAAATGAACAAAAAACTTCCGTCTCCCATTTTCACTGAGAATTCATTCGTGGCCTAATAACTTTTCGGCAACTCGAAATTTGATTATAAATCGTCAGTTACGCGTAAAAACTAAGGATTTCCTGTTGGCGCTTTGGTCGTGCGACCCGCGGGCATTTCGCCGCTTTATCTCGTCACGACGATCTTGCCGACAGATACGGTGCTATTCCTTGACACGTAACGATGCATGCATGAATTAATAATGGCAGCTGCCGCGGTACGCCAATATCGCGGATTTACATCTTCATCGGGGCCAGGAGAGAGATCGATGTATCGATTTTTCTGGGATCGATCTCGTAAACAATGGCACGAGTATCGCGCACGCGGAATCGATAAATGTTGAGTGAGTCGCAAATACTGAGACCTTAAGATAGCGAGAATCAAATTTTGGAATATACAATTAAGGAAAATAATTCTTTTCGTAGCGCTACGTAGCGCTACATCGCGCTATGGGATTTTTAAGGTGTTTTGTGTACAATTTGATATTTTAAGAAGGTTTTTCCCGATTTGACTCCATTTTTTTTACGTTGAAGGAAGTTTTTTTTTACTTCGAGTAAGTTTTTTGCACGTTCTTGTTATTCTGATTATTCGCGATCGTTAGAAACAAAGCGATCTTTATAATTCGCGTGGAAAATACGAGATGAGGAGCTCGATATCAGGTTCATGGGAACTTTCGCATTACGATAATAGAGAATGCGCATGAATTAACCGTATGCAGAGGTATTGCGTCACGTCTGCTTTTGCAATAACTCTTGAATATGGAGTTCCTATAAATCTTTCGGCGATATTATTTGACCTTATATCTTTTTTTTTGTATTTTAGAATGTTACCAGACAATATTTTTTAAATTCATAGATTTATAATTATTCAATTATTCAAGATAATTAATAAGATCGGTAATTTTTCGATTTTTCATCATTGAAGAGGGGCTCTGCCCCTAGACCGCCCAGAAAGAGCTTCACCCCATGCACCACTACCGGGGCTCTACCCCTGGACCCCATTAATGAATATGAAATCAGCAATTCCTACGATAACACTAATCTTTTGGTGATATTATTTGACCTTATTTCTTTTTTTTTTGTATTTTCGAATGTACCTGTGCAGACAATATTTTCTAAATTCAAAGATTGGTAAATAATTATCCAAGTATTTATGATAATTAATTTCGTTTTTTTATCTTTAAGGGTGGGGCTTCACCCCCAGACCCCACAGCAGGGGCCTCGCCCCCTGCACCCCTACCGGGGCTCTGCCCTTGGACCCTGTTAATGAATATAAAATTAGTAGTTGATTTTAATTGAGAAATTGAAGGCATAAGTGAGACTTTTTTCAAGTTCGCCACGCCTTCCCCCATTAATAAGTCTCCCACATCCCCAAAATGTAGAATATTTTCGAGAATATTTTTTCTCCAAAATGAGTGAATTCATATGGAAGTTACTGAAATTTTTAACGTTTGAAATGTTTTCATTCTACACTAGTGGTACAATACGCTGTTTCCAGACGACCGTTTTGAAAATTTAGCAATTCATACGAAAACGAATTCAAAGATTCATAATTATGAAAGTATCTTTAATAAATGATAGGATCCGTAATTTTGTGATTTTTCATAATTTAAGGGGGGCTCCGCCCCCAGACCCCCCCAGCAGGGGCCTTGCCCCATGCATACCTACCGGGACTCTGCCCCTGAACTCTTTTTGTAGTGTAAAATCAGTGACTGATCGAAATTAAGAAATTAAAGGCATAAGTGAAATATTTTCTACAACTGCCCCCCCCCCCCCTTCCCTCTTGAAGTCTCCTACCTTTTCAAAATGAAGTATCTTCTTGTATGTATATATATATATTTTTTAATTCGTGAATTTATGTATGTTAAAGTTATTGAAGCTTCTCACGTTTGAAATCTTTTCATTGTACAACTAGTGGCGAAAAACGGTATTTCCAGACGACCTTTTCGAAAATTCAGCAGTCCATACGAAAACACTGTAAATTTTTGAAAAATCCCGTAGAACACGCCGTCGCAGAAGTTCAACATTAAGCGTCGCCCGCACGTACTTACGGGACCCCCGAGGAATACTCATCGCTTAAATGCTAATTCGGCGACCGATGTTTATGTGGCACCAAAGGCCACGTCGTGCGATGTTTTAAATATCAAGTTACGTTCGGCCAAAGCGTTTTTCTAACGATAAAAAATAAGGCGCGATCGCGACAAATTCGAATATCTGTTTTGCCTCGTCGCATTTGCATCGGGAATAATTAGTTAGCGGTGATCGACGATTTTTTGGCGATGAGGGGAAAAAGTCGACCCTAGAAAAAGTTGACGAATGAAGTGAGATGGAAAAGTGGGAATGAGACAACTGTTTCCATGATAGACAATATGAAATTGTAGAATACTTTTTTTAATTGTTCGAAATAAGAAATTTAATGATGGAAAGCACTAAAAGTTCGACCGAGATGGGAATAATCTTCTCTTCGAAACGACAAATTTTACACAAAAAGCTTGTAGCACTATTAAAAAATTGAAGAATCGAATTCAAAGTCGAAATAGAAAAATCGTAGTCGAAACCAAAATCGAAATCAAAGTCAAAATCGAAAAATCAAAGTCTGAATTGAAAAATCGAAGTCAAAACCGAAATTGATTCAAGTCCAAATCGAAATCAAAGTCGAAATGGAAAAAAATAGAAAAATCGAAGTTGAAACCAAAATTGAAATCGAAGTTGAAACCGAAATTTGAATCGAAGTCAAAACCTGAATCGAAATGACAGTCGACATTGCAATCAAAGTCGAAATAGAAAAATCGAGACCAAAGTCGTAATCGAAAAATCGAAGTCGAAATCGAAAAATCAAAGACGAAATAGAATAATCAATGTCGAAATCGAAAAATCAAAGTCGAAATCGAAAAATCTAAGTTGAAACCAAAACTGGAATCGAAGTCGAAATCTTTTGGTCAAAGTCAAAACCGGACTTGAAAGAAAAGTCAAAATTGAAAAATCAGAGTCGAAATTGAAAAATCGAAGTAGAAACTGAAAAATTGAAGTCGAAATCGAAAAATCGAAGTCGAAATAAAATAAAAAAATCGAGGTTTATATAGAAAAATCGAAGTTGAAATTGAAAAATCTATATTAAAGTCCAAATCGAAATCGAAAAAAAAATAGAAAAATCGAAGTTGAAATCGGAATCAAAATTAAAATCGAAATATCGAAGTCGAAATCGAACCGGAATTCAAATAAAACTCAAAATAAAAAACTTGAGGTCGAAGACGACAAACCGAAGTTGAAATCGAAATCAAACCGAAACGAAAATTCAAAGTCGAAACCGAAAAATTAGTCGCCAAATCTACTGATTCCACGTTACACAATATGAAATCGTACAAAACTTTCAAAATTACCTATTCAAAACTACAACTTTTGTGGTACAAAACACTAAAAATTCAACCTAGATATGAATAACCCTTTTAAAAACGACAAATTATACCCAAAACTTTCCAAAAATGCTTGTAGCGCTACGTAGCGCTACGAAACTTTTTTTCTTCATTTTCCATTCCAAAACTCTATATTCATCATCTCCTTGGTCAAAAAAAACTTCGAAAAACTCTTTTACATCACAGTAGCGAGGTCGTTTTCGACAAAAATCACGTAATACAACGTGAAATCATGTTTTCCTCCGTCCTTTTGCCGCGAGAGCGAGTGGGAGCGTCACGCATGGCCGCGTGTGGGTGTCAAAGGTTGCGTGTCACCGAGGTGACGATTCCGAGTGCGACGGTTGCGCAACCGAACGAGGGATCGCGGTAAAACACGGTTGGAGTGATGAATGAGGATCGGAAAAAAATTGATTATCATCGATGCATGCTAATTATCATTGCTGAGGTCAGTCATGACACATGTTGTTACTATTAATCCAGCCTTTTGACCTCAACACCTGTTTTTTCCATAAACTTCGGAAGTTATGAATATTCGAGTGTCTCCTGGAAGATTTTACTTCCTTTTTTTCACAGTTTCGAATTGTTGGGTTTTTAAAATTTTCGAATTTGCGGAGTTTAAATTGGAGAAAAGATTTTTAAAAAATTCGAGAGTCATTTAGAAGACTAGAAAAGTGTTTTTCTATTCCAAAAATTTCCACAAACTCAAAATTCTAGATTTTTCCAGAATTCCTCATGTTCTTATTATATTCCAATTCCAATTTCCAAGAATCATTAAAAATCTCAATTCTACAAAAATCAAAATCCGAAATTCCAGGTCCTGAAAAACATCTAGAAAATCCCAAAAACTAAAAACTCGAAAATTCCCAAACATTCCTCAAACTCGAAATTCCAAAATTTCCCAAAATTCCTTATATTCTTATTTTATTCTAATTCCAATGCCCAAGAATCATTAAAAATCTCAATTCTCCAAAAATCAAAATTCGTAATTTCAGGTTCCGAAAAACATCGAAAAAATCCCAAAAACTGAGAATTTCAAAAATTCCACAAACAAAAAATTATAAAATTCTCCAACACTCTTCGTTCTCTCTCAAAATCTATTATCGAATCCACAATATCACAAAACGCAGTATTTTGCAATTCCCGCGGACTTTTCACCAATCCATTTCTTGTTATCGCGACGATTTCTCGATAAACGCCTCGTCCCGTCTTATCTGCGCCCATTCAGCTTAAGCAAACTTAACGAACACGTCTGTGTTCGGGCACGCACACGCTCTGCCGGCCCCGGCCGTTTCATATCTCGCGAATAAAGACGTTTACGACAATCCTCGCGCTGAATGTGCGCTCTCCGCGCACTTATCTTGTACGTGTATGCAGACTATATTCGCCTCCTCCTCGCCCCCGTCCTCTGTACCCCACATTATTTCCTTATCTACCGTTCTTGCGTACCTCGAAGAACGACAGTCATTTTTTTTACAATTTTTCTACATAGGTACTCGAATTTCGCGGAAATAACGTTAATGGTACTAGAAGCGAAAAAATGTACAGATTCGGCAACACTGTGTTTCTAGACGATCTATTTATAAAAGATCGATTATGCTTTATCAATATTTTTTTCAATGCTTATGTTTACATTAAAAAAAACATGCCTCTGGTTAAAAAATGTATGGATTTGGCGACACTGTTTCTAGACGATCTTCTGTTCATAAAAAATCGTCTGACATGAGCTAATTTTAACATGGACGATTGTCTGTAGACGATATTTTAACGACAGATCGCGTAATAGTCATTTGTTTCGAACGATCGTCTTCAGGCGATCTTCTGTTCATTGAAGATCATCTTCAAGAAGCTGATTCTAATATGAATGATTGTCTTCAAACGATCTTTTGACAACAAATCGTGTAATAGTTGATTTTTCTCACCATCGTCTTCAGACGATCTTCTATAAATAAGAGTGTCTGGAAGAAGCTGGTTTTCATGTGGACGATTGTCTTCAAACGATATTTTGATGACGAATAATCTTTCGATCTTTTGAGTTCGAATAAAAATCGATTTTTTGAGGACAAATCGTGTAGTAGTTGATTTTTCTCACAATCATTTTCAGACGATCTTCTGTTCATAGAAGATCGTCTTTGTAAAGCTGATTTTCACATGTGCGATTGTCTTCGGGCGATCTTTTAACGACAGATTGTGTAATTTTGATTTTTCTCAAACGATCCTATTCAGACGATCTTCTGTTTATAAAAAGTCGTCTTTCAAAAGCTGATTTTTACATGGACGATTGTCTTTAGACGATCTTTTCACGACATATCGTCTAACAGTCGATTTTTCTCAAATGATCGTTTTCGGAAGAATTCGCGTTTATTTGACGATCTTCTTCGGGCAATTTTTGCACGCGGGATGTGAATGACGACGCGAGTGGGCACGACTCACAATGCTGGGTGCGGCTCACCTATGACACTCGGGTCTCGACCTTTGCATACGAACCAGCACACCAATATTCATAAGTGCCTACGTTACTTGGGCTCGCGCAGCGAGAATTTTAAAAAGTTTCTTCCTTTACTCCACACACAGAATATAGGAGCGAATGAATCGTCAAAATCGAAATTTTAGCGCAAAACCTGAAATGAGCGTATTTTTCTTCCATAGAAGTTTGGGTTGTCCTGAATTTTACTTATTTCGAGTGGAATTTACACTTCTTAGTTTGCAGGACTTTTACTCAAATTGAGTAAATCCTTACTTTTTAAAATCGAGTTCGTAAATTTTCAAAATTTTTATAATTGTCAAACAAAATGAGATATACAAAAATGGATTTTAGTTGCGTTATTAGTGAGCAGTAGAAATTCGATGAAGCTAAATTTTTTTTAAAAATCGCTTTCGAAGAGTTTGAAAATTGATTCCTGAAAATCGACATCTAAGTTTAAATCGAAATCGAAGTCAAAATCAAAAAATTGAAGTCGAATTCGAAGTAGAAAAATCGAAGTCGAAATCGAAAAATCAAAAGTCGAAAACGAAATCGAAATCTAATTCGAAATTGAAATCGAAGTCGGAATCGGAAAATCGAAATCAAAGTCGAAGTCGAAATTATGAAGTTAGAGTTGAAATCAAAGTTGAAGTCAAAGTCAGAATCGAAGAAGTCGAAATCGGAAAATCGAAATTGAATTCGAAATCGACATTGAAAAATTAAAATCGAAGTTCAACTCGAAGTCAAAATCGAAATATCGAATGCGAAATCGAAATCAAATTCGAAATCGAAGTCGGAATTGAAAAATTGAAGTCGAAATCAAAGTTAGTGTCAAAATCGAGACTGAAGTCGAAATCTGAATCAAAACCTTTGATGAAATTAAAATCGAAGTCGAAATTGAAAAATCTAAATCAAAGTTGAAATAGGAAAATCAACGTCGATGTCGAAATTAGGAAATGAAATTCAAAGTCAAACAATCTAAATGGAAGTCGAAATTGAAATATCGAAGTCTAAATCGAATAATCGAAGTCGAAGTCGGAAAATCGAAATCAAATCCGAAATCGAAATTATAAAATCGGAGTAGAAATCGAAGTTGAAGTCGAAGTTAAAATTGAAGAAGACGGAATTGAAACAATCAAAATCAAATTCGAAATCTGAATTAAAAAATCGAAGTTGGAACCCAAGTAAAAATTGAAGAAGTCGTAATCGTAAAATCGAAATCGAAGTCGAAACTGAAAAATTGTTGTCGAAATAAAAGTTAGAGTCAAAATCGAGATTAAAGTCGAAATCTAAATCAAAATCGAAGTCGAAATTGGAAAATCAAAGTTGATGTCGAAACTGGAAAATAGAAGTCAAAATCAAAAAATCAAAACGGAAGTCGAAATTGAATAATAGTAGTCGAAATCAAAGTTAGAGTCAAAATCGAGATTGAAGTCGAAATCTAAATCAAAATCGAAAATAAAATTGAAATTAAAGTCGAAATTGGAAAATCAAAGTTGACGTCAAAACTGGAAAATCGAAGTAAAAATCAAAAAATCGAAAGGAAATTCGAAATTGAAAAATCGAAGTCAAAATAAAAAAATCGGAGTCGAAGTGGAAAAAGTCGGAATCGAAATCGAAAAATTGAAGTCGAAATCGAAAACGAAGAGTCGAAGTCGAAATCGAAATCGAAAAATGTCGAAAAGTCATTACATATTCCTATATCTTCTCACCGACTAACCCATTTTGTCACTCGTTGCACAATCCACAATTCCCACCTCCATATCCCATTTTTACCCACTGTAGAAATGACATATCGCGCGGAGGAGTAACGACGTCCAGTAATCCGGCTCGCACGTATGCATGGCCCAACATGCGCGCAGGAGTGTACCCGGGCATGTCGGTAGCCGCGTAATAGAGAAGCCGTGGGCCCTGATATGGTCATGCTCTTCGGATGCAAATGAGACTTGAGCCCGTACGGGATATACGAATGCGAGGCTTCGCTGCAATTAAATTCTCATTGCGAGTCCGACACGTGGTACACGCGTCTGACGCGCCGGTCACGCCGACGCCGACCTCCGATATCGCGGATTACGCGGCAAATTGCAGCTCATCCTGCCTCTTCCTCCACCTGTTGCGCCGCTTTGCCCCGCGTCATTTCCGGAATTTTGGGTTTTTGTACGTTTTACTCCGGACATGAAAATTTAGTGGATTTTTTGGAATTTGGGTAGGAAATGACATTGCTGAATCTGTGTTGGGGGTTTGCCCTCAATTTTGAGGGATTTGAGAGCGAGTTGTGAGTTTGTATTGCATTTTATGTGGTTTGACACGTGAGTTGAGGGTTGAACTTTGATTTCAAAGGTTTTTAGGGTTCATTTTCAATTTCGGATATTACTAATGTTTTTAACTTCAAGTATCGAAGAATTTAGTGTTGTATACTTGGGGATGAAATTTGAGCTTAACATTGGTCTGGCACCTTGAACATTGAGGTTTATTTCGTATTTCGAAGGTGAAATTGAATATTGACACTCAACTTGAGGGTGAACCTACAAAAATTTAGCGTCAAGTCTCAACTTGAGAGTGAAACCATGAAAAATTGGTAGTGAATCTTTAATTTGAGGGTGAGAAACTGAAAATTCAGGCCTCATTTTCAACTTGAGGGTATGAGGTACTCTGAAAATCGAGGGAAATCGTACAAAAATAAGAGTCGATTTTCAAATTAGAGATGAGGTTTCAAGGTAAGTCCTTAAAAATTCATAGAGAACGCTCAACTTGAGGGTGAAACGGTTCAAAATTTGAGGTCGACTTTCAACTTCAGAGCGAAACCCTACAAATCGAGGCCTTGTCCTCAAATCAAGGTCAAAACGGGGAGTACTTTGGAGGTTGACTCATAACTTGAGATTAAAACTATTAAAATTTGAGGTTTGACCTTCAACTTGAGGGCGAAACCCTGAAAATTAAGAGTAATCTCTCAACTAGAGGATAAAACCCTGTAAATTGAGGCCTCATCCTGAACTTGAGGTGAAAACTTGAGAATCAAAGATCAAACTTTAATTTGAGGATCAAACACTGAAAATTGAGGGTAACTCTCAACTCAAGTTCAGAACACGAAGTATTTCGAAGCTTAACTTAGAATTTGAGAGTAAGCCCATTTTGAATTGAGGTTCGACCTCCAACTTGAGGGTGAAACCCTAAAAATTAAGGATCAACTCTCAACTTGAGAGTAAAACCCTATAAATTGAGTTTCTACCCTGAACTAGAAGTTAAAACACTGAAAATTTCTGGAACTGTTTAATAACTTGAGGTTGGAACTTCAAGTTGACCTTCAGAATTGAGGAGTGACCTTCAGTTTAAAGGCCCGAACCTTGAAATTGAGGATTAACTTACATCTTACGGTAGTACTGCCGGGCGAGAAGGACGTAAAGTTAGCCTCGACATCAGCTGTCAGTGCAGACCAGCGTAGACAAGTTGTGTAAACAAAGAAGGCCAGCGTTAACGCGATTAAAAATATATTAAAATATATTTTCCACTATATTTCGAAATTTTACACAGTAGTGAAACATAGAATAAATAAAATTCTTGAAAATTTTCAGGATTTTCTGTGAGTCACTTTTTATTTCGTTCGATAAAATAATGTGATTCCCATAAGAGCACATGTAAACTTTTTTATTAATATTTCGAGTTTGGAGTGCTGAAAACGCTTGAAATTTTGCAAGAATTTTTTTAAATATTTATTTCGTGAGACTGCGAAGTTTGAAGCAAATCTGTCAGTTTTTTCTCACGCGGCAGTACTATCTTAAGTTTAGAAAACTCAGTATTTCGAAGGTTAACTCATAACTTGAGGTTCGAAGTATTTAAAATTGAGGTTTGATCTTCAACTTGAGGATGTAACCCTGAAAGTTAAGAGTTGACTCTCAACTTGAAGGTAAAACCCTGTAATTTGAGACTTCACTCTAAACTTGAGGTTAGAATAGGTACTGGAAATTTCCGAAACTGTCTAATAACTTAAGGTTCAAACTTCAGATTGACCTTCAAAATCAACGAGTGACCTTCATCTTGAGGATCAAACCCTGAAAATTGAGTATTAATCCTCAACTGAAGTTCAGAACACTAAGTACTTCGAAGGTTGACTCGAGGATAAACTGAAGGTTCACTCAACTTGAGGGTAACTATCAAAAAATAAGGTTTCACCTCCAACTTGAGGATAAAACCCTGAAAATTGAGGATCAACCCTCAACTTGACAAATAAAAGCTCTGAATTGAGGCTTAACCCTCAACTCAAGGTTAAAACACCGAGTATTTCGAAGGTTACTCACAACTTGAAGATAAAACCACCTAAAATTGAGTAACCACCTAAAATTGAGTGTAAGCCCTCAAATTTAAGTTAAAATTCTGAAAATTAAAATAAAAACCTGACAAGTTCAGGTTTCCATCCGTACATACACACGTTTTTTCGAAAAATTTTTTCACGAAAATGTCAACGAACTCGAGAGTCCTCAAAAACCGCAACATCAAAATCTCGCCTCAAAAAAAAAATTCCAAGTTCATCCAATCTCACTTTCCAGGTCGCCTTTCAATGTTGCAAATCCCATTCAACAATTAGGCTCATTTTCCCCACTTTCCCGACCGGATGTGGGCACGAACGTGCCACTTCCTTTTTACGTGGTTTCCCTTCTTTGGCATGATGATGAATGTCTTTTCGAAAAAAGGCGAACACTTGAAAAAAATCTTTTCACTATTATATTTCAGACGTTTATTAAGTAGAGAAGTTCAAGTTCATCGAGGAAAATAGAACTATTGTGGAATTCTAAAGGACATGTGAAATTTGGGCGAGAATAGGAAATTTAACGAGAGAAAAATGATTAACGACGAAATTCTTTGGGCATGATTTTTGCCCGCGAAGGTCGTCTGGGACGGTTAACAACGTTCCATTATTCAAACGCCAATTGTGGCTCGAAATTCGACCTAAGGCAAAGTGTGAAATGTCGGAGGCGCATGCTAAAAAGACGCTAATATTGGTCATGCGAGACGCTAAAACAAGTTTGACTCGGATGTTTCGTTTTTTTCTAAACAAAGTTTAGATCTGAATAGAAGGAAAGAAACAAAAGATTTTCGAAATATAGTCAAGTCTCGATATGTGTAATCGAACACAGTAAATTTTCTATTGAAGTCTGTAAAATACAGTAGAGTCTTGATATATTCGTGAAATACAGTATACTCCCGCCAAAACAATTTCATCGCCGTAATTAATAGCAATCAACAAATGTACCCATGCGCGTCGTTTCGCATTTTTCAAACTTCCATGCTTCCATTATTCACCTCTAATTGAATTAATCAATCATCCCCCGACGCCGTTAAACGACGCGAACGATTGATCGTAAAAAATGATCGAAGATCGATGATTGATTGATGGGATGATTTCGTAATTAGCACCGAAATACCGAAATTATTTCGAAAATGATGAATCTTTAAAATCGTGTGACTTCGAAATACTACTACAATGATAATTTTGGAATCAATGATCATGCTGAATTCTTCAAGATGATTTACATACTTCGATGTAATGAATGCAGAAATTTTCGAAAATTCGTAAAACCGAGAATGTCCTTTTCCGCAAGTGTTACGCGACTCGTAATCACATGTGCCGCGTGTCATGTGCGAGACACGTACGACCTTTTGACCAAATGACCCCTCCGGCCCCGCCACTGTCAAGGCCAGCCACGCAAATTGTCATTTGCATAATAGCACCACGGAAATAATGCCACGTCTTCGTGGACATTCCGTTAAAATTATGAAACGCCGCATTCTACGATGTCTGGTACGTCGATTTACGGTCTATCGATGATTTATTCGAATTTTTTTGTAATTTTGAATACGAATAATCAAGAGTTCGCTGTATTTTAGGGACTGGAATCGAAATGTTACAGTGTTTGGAGGACATGATTTTGCTTTGGAAGTTAACTGTACTTTTGAGGACTTGAATCGAGAGATAACTATATTTAAGAACTCAAATCGAGAGATAAATTATATTTTGAAGGCTTGAATCAAGAGTTTGTTGTATTTGGAGGACTCAAATCGAGAGTTGATTGTACCTGAATGGGCTTCAATCGAGTAATTACTGTATTCAAAGATTTCAGTCGAGATTTTCCTGTGTTTCAAGGACTCATATCGAGAGTTAACTGTATTTTGGTGACATTAATTGAAGGTTCACTGCATTTTAAGGACTTAACTCGAGAGGTTACTGTATGAGTAGCACTTGAATTAAGATTCAACTGTATTTTGATGACTAAAATAATTAAGGGTCGATTGTATTAGGATAACCGATTAGAAAGATGACTTTGGAGGACTCAAGTCGAATTTTCACTGCATTCGCATGGCTTCAATCGAGAGTTTACTGTATTTCAAATACTTCGATTGAGAAATTCCTGCATTTTAGAACTTAGATCGAGATTTGAATGTATTTATATAGGACTAAAACTGAAAGTTGATTGTTTTTTGATGACTTAATCCGAAAGTTTGCTGTGTTTTAATGACTTCAATCGAGAGTTAACTGTATTTGTATGGCTTTCATCAAGAATTTACCGTATTCAAGGACTTTCATTGAGATTTTAATGCATTTCAAGGACTCATATCAAGATTCGACTGTATTTAAAGGACTCGAATTGGAAATAGATTGTATTTTGATGACTTGAATCGAGACTTCACTGTATTTGGATGTCCTTAAGCGAAGGGTCACTGTGTTTGAAGAATCTCACTTCAGATTTTACTGTATAAGTAGCATTCAAATCGAGATTGGGCTGTATTTGGATGACTAAAATTGAGAGTCGATTGTATTGGGATGACTTGAATCGAAAGATGGCTTTAAAAGACTCGAATCAAAAGTGTACTGCATTCACATGGCTTCAGTCGAGATTTTACCATATTTGAACGACCTGGATTTAGATATTACTGTATTTAAGAACTCAAATCGAGATTTAAGTGTGTTGAAAAGACTTAAATCGAGAGTTAATTGTTTTTTGAAGACTTGAATCGAAAGTTTTCTGTCTTCGAAGGACTCCTATCGAGAGTTAATTGTATTTGAATGGGTTTAATCAAGATTTTACAATCTTCAAAAACTTAAATCAAGAGTTTACTGCATTGGAAGCAATAACGTCGGGATTCGACTGTAGTTTAAGGGCTCAAATCGAGAGCTGATTGTATTGAAATGACTTGAATCGAATGTTGAATGTATTTGGAGGCCTCAAGTCAAGATTTTACTGTATTTAAAGGACATACATCGGGAACTAACTGTAATTAAGGACTTCAATCAAAAATTGACTGTATTTTTCATTATTTGAAAATTTCCCATAATTTTCTCTCAAAGAAACCGACTTTTTCACAGTTTCCATCAATTCTCCATCAGAATCTACATATTTGTCAATCATTTTTCGATAATCGCCAAAAATTCCACAAAATTGTTCATA
>JAPYZK010004235.1:0-13953 GCA_030522785.1 Platygaster equestris
CGCGAGCATATGTTCGAGACGATTTCTCCCGGACATGCGCGGAATATACCGAGCGATGACGGTAGGCAAAGGGGGATAGCGGTAAGGGGAAAGAGAGTACCCCCAAGCACAGCGTACATGTGTGCGTCTGTCGCAGTTAATAAGATCTAACGTTTTGAGCTCGAGTGTCATACCCCTGCTGTAGCCACTACTGCTATGATGTGAGTTTTCGTGACTCAACTCTCTCAGCCAATCAAAACCCAGTAATTCGCATAACATAGATGGAGCTACTTTGAAAAAAACCGTTACAAAACGTCTAATTGCGTCAGGACTCAGGTTGATCCAGGTAGATCGTCAAAACTCAAATGGGAGAGACAAGTGCGCGTTTTTTCCTTTTTTAAAAGTGTTAGGACGTTTAAAAATAAGTTTAGTTTAGTTTATTGAACTTTATTTACTTTATTGTCATTATCTTCAAAGTGAACAAAATAGTTACACCCAAACTTCATCGAAAAGGTAAGGGTTTTCTTAAAAATCCCAATGTTAAGTCGAACGTGACAATTTTCATGTCACCAAAAACCCGCCAAATTTTTTCTACATTTTTGATTTTTCGGTGTTTTCCGGAGCTGAATTTTCGATCAAAGTTTTTGATTCGTCGTTTTCTTTTATTTTGAGCATAACACTTTTTTGGGTGGGTGTGTGGGTTTTTTAAGTTCAATTTGCGCGTTCTTAACTTTCGATGCAACAAGTTGCATGTTGTGACTTGCTTGTTGATGTTTTGAAGTTGTCGTGGTCAAGGTCGTTGTAAATAGAGTCATTGCATCAAAAGGAAACAACAACTTCCATTATATCCGTTTTGTAGAATACGAAAAAATAATCGACACGTATTTTTTCATTTTTCGATTAATCAAAAATTAGGGGAGCTACAGAGGTTTGAAAACTGCTGTGGCTAGTGACGTCACAGTGATAAGAGTCCAAACTGCAATATTATTATATTCTCATTCTATGATTGTATCAAAATTGGAGTTTTCCAGTTTTTTTTATCTTTTTAATAGTTTTTCTAATTTTGAGCAAATTTGACAATTTCTCGGAGGTAGAGAACTCTTTGAGAATTCCAAATTTATTTGATTGTTTATGCAGTTTTTATTAAAAGAGATCATAGAAATTATTTATTCATAATATGTATTTTTACAATAAATTTTGAAAAATTTTGTGTCATTTCCAATTTCAATTTTTTCAAGATGTTAAATGTTGTCGAAAAAAACGTTAATTTGTTTTGAATGTTCAGTTTGGAAAATACTGAATTTTTCCTGTCATTTCAATTCAATACGCATCAGTCAATCATCAAACAAACTCAATCATCAATTGAATTAACTTAATTCAAATGTTTAATTTCAATTTAATTTGAACTGTAAAGATAGGTAAGAAATTGTATGTACAAACTTAAAAATTTCAAGTTTTTTAAATGGCTTGTTTTTCAGATGACAGACTCAGATAGAGAGAAACACAGCCTCATGCCGATTCCACGAGAAGAAGCATCCTACTTGTACGGTCGTGACCCCAGTATACTCGCCTATGGTCAGCGACCTGCTCCGAACAATGCCACGAAAAAAAATCTCGAGGCTCTTTACGAGACCACCACATCGTCGGTCTCGTCAGACTTGCCCTTAGCTGACACAGTCAAAGTTTATCTCAGGATGAAACCGATGCATCGACCAATGACGGAAAGTGAAAAGGAGGCATACCAAATCGTCAATTGCACAACCCTGCAAACCAGACTGCCAAACGTGGAGTCGACGAATCTGTACTCGAAACGCCACTCGGAAATTGTGTGTAGGAAGTACATATTCACAAAAACATTTGGCACAGAAACGAGCCAGTTGGCACTTTTCGAAGAAGCAGTCAAGTCCCATATGTCTGATTTTCTCACTGGGAAGAATTCAGTAATCATGGCTTATGGTAAAAAATTATTATATTTTGCAACTAGTATAATAATAAATTTTTTTTAAGTTGAAAGTGTAATCAAAATGGAGTTTTTGGAGAGTTAAATAATTTTTGGAATTTTTTTCGTTCATTTCGAACAAACGAAAAAATTTTTCAATAAATGTTGAAACTTGAAAATATCAAGAAATTTAACATGACTTGATAATTTTAAATCTTTCAATATAAATACAAAAATGGTAAACAAAATGAAAACAGAACAAAATTTTCTAAATGTTCTATTTTTTCAGGAACCACCAACTCGGGAAAATCGTACACTCTCCAAGGAACATCCCAGTCACCAGGACTTATCCCCAGAGGCTTAGAATATGTGTTCTCCAACATTTCGCCCCTAGAAAAAGCTATCTTCAAACCTGTGAACCACAGTGACGTCATTATGTTGGACGAATCTCAGCAAGTCATGGAAAAGGCAAACAAAATGATGTTGCTTTCCCACACAACACATGATAAACACAGATACATCAATACCTACAAAGAGATGCAGAAAATTCTCCAAAATGAAATCTCGTTGAACCAGACTGGAGACCAATCAGGAGCGCAATATTCAGTTTGGGTGTCTTTCGCAGAAATTTACAACGAAGTCATCTATGATTTGTTGTCCGTGGAATGTCACAAACGACGACCATTGAAACTTGGTTCCGACGGAGAAGGTAAAATGTATATCAAAGACCTGAATTTGATACATGTGAACTCTGGAACTGAGGCTTACCAAGTTCTGATGGCCGGGCAATACAACCTGAAAATTGCAGCAACTGCCCTGAATTCAAGAAGCTCAAGGTCACACTGCATTTTTACCATAAAGCTGGTGAAACATGACGCTGCGTGTGTTAAAACGAAAAATGTCCAAGTCAGCACGTAAGTGGGAGGTTTTAGAAGGGTTTCATTTTGTATTTTGACTGTTTTTCTTATTTTTGACTTTTTTCCAATTTTGAAAATTTTTTAGGATATTTTGATCAAATTTGTCAGGAATCTCGGGAGTTTTTGAGTTTTCAAGAATTTTTAAATGATTAATTTTCAACATGAAATATTCGAGTAGTTTTTTAAATCTTTAATTATCTTGGAATTTGGATGATATGGAGTTTTTTTTTTAATGGACCATGCTTTTGATAAAATTTAATCTTTTTTTAGAAATTTATAAGGATATTGAAAGATATTTCTTAATTGTAATGAAAATTGTTCATGATATTCGTGTTTTAAGAATTTTTAAAAATGTTCAAAAATGTTACTTTAGACTCTTAGTATTCTTTTGAAAATTTAAATGTTATACTTGAATTTTCAAGTTTTTTTTTTTTTTTTTTTTTTTTTTTTTTTTTTTTTTTTTTTTTTTTTTTTTTTTTTTTTTTTTTTTTTTTTTACACTGAATAATAAAACTTTATTTCCCCAGGTTCACCTTTTGTGACTTAGCTGGTTCGGAACGTCTGACCAAAACCCTCAACGTGGGTGATCGTCTGAAAGAGGCCCAGAACATCAACACGAGTCTCATGGTCCTTGGTCGTTGCTTGAAATCAATGTACGAATATCAAACGAGTCAAGCTGTAAAACCAAAGAACAGCGAAGTCGTGGCACCTTTCAGAGAATCGAAACTGACCAGGTTGTTCCAAAAAGCTCTGTCCGGAAAAGAACACATCGCTCTGATTGTCAACATCAACACCGGCCCCAGTTTGTACATAGAAACCCAAAACGTCCTGAAATTTTCGGCCATCGCGAAAAGAATTGTGATAGAGCCGAAAAAAATCACCCGAAAAGCCATCAACAGCAGATTTTCTATGGTGGCCTCACAAAGTGCCAAAACTGTCACTGACTGGGAAACGGTTGTAATGGAAAATATTGGTCAGTTTTTTGAAAAACTCGTTCATTTTCTGTGAATAATATGAATAATAATACAACTAATAATTAATTTTGAGAAAAAAGGATTTTTCAACTTTACAAAAATTTTTCAGATTTCTATACAATTTTTTCTTGTAAAATCGATGAAATTTTCAAAACTTTTCGACATTTTGTAGATTTAAAATTCTATAACTTCCAAAATAAGAACTTGTAAATTTTTTGGAATATCAATTTTTTTATTCTGGAAAGTTGTACATTTTTCTGTTACTTTTTCATGAAATTTGAGACATAATAGTAATAAAGGAAATGGCGTCAATTACTAGTTTTTATTTATTAATGATTTTTTTTTTCAGAAGAAACTGAAGAAGAAGTCAACGTTGATGAAACCGAAGAAAGCTTGTACATAGATGAAGAGGAATACAAAGCCGTTATGGAAGAAAATGAGAAACTTAGGCTCGAAAATCAAGAACTAAAACAGGCGACAGTGGACAAAGAAGAGGCAATTCGAATGGAGTTGACGACTCGTTTCCAGGAAATGATGCGTAGACGTGACGAAGATCACAAGTAATTTCTACAGTTTCTCAAATTGATTAATTAATTTGTAAATTATCCAACTGTTGATTGAATAGGTTATTTTTTAAATTAATTAACATGAAAATTTTTCAGAATTCAAGATAAATTTATTGTCACTAAAATGAAAAATTTGCATTATAGGAAACAAATGGTTGAAATCGAGCAGGATCACGAAAGTTACCGGGAATGGAAAGAAGCTGAGATCGAAAAATATTACCGGGAAGAGTTGTTTAAACTGGGTGAAAAGCGCAAAAGATGCCAGTACGGCGACGATACATTTGCCCAGGAACAAACTCGTGTCGAGCTTGAAGAGCTGGAAAAGGAGAACGAAGAGCTGACGGAAGAAGTTGCACATTTAAAAGAGAAATACCGAGAAAAGAAAACACAATTCCAAATCGACTTGAAAAAAATGGAGATGTCCATTGGCCTTCTGAAACACCAAAATGAGGAGAAGGATTTGATGTTGAAAAAATTGGAGGCTCAATTAAAGGAACAAGATGCCTTGCTAGAAAATATGGAGCACAATAAAAATTTTTCTCTCGTTGCCAAACTCAAAGAAGGACTGAAATCTGAGAAAGATGTGACAAGGGTGAGTTTGGCATTTTTGTTACTGTTGGATAAAATATTATTTTAAAGTTGTTTTGGAGACACAATAGATGTTGTAAATTTGAATATTAAGCGAGACACTTGGAATTTAGTAAACATATTTTTTAGTTTTGTTAGAAATGTTAGAATATTGTGAACTTTTTTATATTTGTTGAAGAATTTTTCTCACTCTTTTTGCTAAAAAAAAAAGGAAGTGATAAACTTTGTGTATGTAAGTTATGCAGTTTTAAGCTGGCATTTCAAGTCATTGAATAAAATAAGATCAAATATTTATGAAATTACAGAAATACAGGAATTTCTTAGATGAAGCCAAAGTCGACTTCCTGGAGCTACAAAATAGAAACCACGACCTTGACCAACAACTCATTGAGGCTGATAGGCAGCTCAAAGAAGCCAACAACCACATTCAAGATTTGGAGGAAGAAATCATAGTCTTGAACGATCTCATGGTGGCCAAACAAGACGCTTTTGAAAATCTCGAGCATGATGTGGAAAAGAGAAACAAAATCATATCGGAACTGGACGAGAAGATGTCAATAATTCAGCAGTGTCATGTCGATGCTTTGAAGATGAAAGAAATGGCCATAGAAAACATCGAAAAAGAAAGAGACGCTCTCAAAAGACAACTAGATAATGAGTTTTTGGACAAGCCAATTTCTACCAAAAAACTCGAGAAAGAACTCGAAGTATTGAAAGAAGAGCTTCACCTGGCCCAAATGGAAGTCTCCGCGATGCAATCGAGTGGATACAAGAATAGAGAGCAAGATTTCTCGTACCAGTTTGATGTTTCGAATGTCAACGTTTCGTGCCAGACGGAAACAGTGAAGACGACGGAAAATGTTATTCAGACATCTTTCGATATTTCCGAAGAAGAAACTTCGAAATCAAAGGAATTTAAGTCGGTAAGACTTTGAAAATTCGGAACTTTGAAAAAATGGTCATCATCGATTGGATGTATTTAAAAAAAAATAGTATTAATCTCTAAAGAGAAAAATTCGATGGGAATTTGAAAATTTTGTAATCTGAACTTTCATATCTAAATTTTCGAATTTTTCGATCGATTTTTATGTATAAAATGTTGGATTCGAATTTATGAAAGTTCAGGTTTTAGTTTTTTCATTATTCGGTACTGATAGTCCAATTTAAAAAATTTTTTAAATCTTGAACTTGGCTCGAAATTCAGAAACTTGAGATTTTAAGATGTAAAGTTTGAAAAAATGTATAAATCCTGAATATTCATGATGAAGTCGAATATTCTGAAAAATTCTCATTTTTTCTAAAACTGAATATCTGCTATTCTTAAAGTATTGTCGAAATTTTCAAATCTTCGCGAATATTTGAACATTTTTTAAATTTAATAATACTCGAAATTTTAGTTTATAAAATTTGCAAGTTTTGCAATTTTTTTTTCTCGCTGAATGTTGAAAATTTCCGATTTGTAATAAAAATTTCAACATTTTCAGAATTTGCCCAACATTTAGAGGACTTTCTCAAAACTTATTGAAAATTTTCAATTTTCGCTAAATTTTATAATTTTCATAGTGTACAAAAGTTAATATACTTCGAAATTTTGTCAACTTGTAAAATTTTCAATTTCTTTTTATTTATTTATTTTTTTATTTTTTTTTGTTACCACATATTTTGAAAGTTTTCAAAATTTGTAGATGAAAATTGTATAATTTCTGAATTTTTAAGCCAAACATTTCCTATTTACAAATTTTTACCTGGATTTTTTTCTATTTGGGATTTTTTTTCAGGCTTTGGACAGTTTGAGAATGGAGCATGAAAAACTTGTCAACGAAAGCCAAAGATCGGAAGAAGATGCTCGAGAAAAAATACAAAATTTACAGGAATGTATTTCCGAATTGCACAAAAGTAAGTTCAAAAAATTTCGTCGTTTGTTGATTTTTTGATACATGTTCAATTCGGAATTTTTTTTCAGAAATGGAAACTGCGGAAGACGAAATGAACAAGTTCAGATGTGTAAGTTCTCAACATTTTTGGCTGAATTATTTATAATATTAATTTTTGTTGTAATTTTCAGACATTTCTGAATATCTCTAAATTTATACATTCTAGGATTTCATTCTAGAAAGCCAAGAGCTGTTTTTTTAGTTTCTTATTTTCGGTGTCATGAATATTTTGATGTTTGAATAAGTTGTAAAATTCGCAAAATGTAAAACGAGTTTTTATTAATTTTATGAAAATTCTACAGAAAAGATTCTTACCTGTTTTGATGACCTGATACAATTTCTAAGTTTTTTTAATGTCTTGTATTTATTAATGAGCTTGAATTTTTTTATTAATTTCCAAATTTGTGTATTAACTTTCAGCTCTACCAGGAAAAGGAAAAAGAACTTGAGAAACTGCGAAATGAAAAAATGCAGTCAGACGAACAAGTGAAAGCAGTGCATGACTTGGCCAAAGGTGAGGAAAATCTTCCAAAAAACCAGAAAATGATTGTATGACGAAATTCAAAATAATGTTGTTTTTATTTCAGAAATGGAGGCGATGAAAATTACTTCCGAAAAATACGAGCATGTAAGTTTTTCAGAAATTTGCTATATTTTTCTTTTTGTTAGGTTTGTCCATTTTACAATTTTAATGTTGAGATTTTTTTTTCTCAAACAAACATGTTTATTTGAAGAATTTTCAATTCGAAAAATTGGAAAACTTGATACAACTCCAAAAGTATAAATTTCAAGTAATTTAAATTTGGAAATTTGAGATTCTAATAACTTCGAAATTCATGAATTTTTTGACTCAACGTTTTATTCTTGATTTGAAAATTTAAATTTAGACATTACGAAATTACATAATCAGAACATGATAAAAAAAATAGAACAATTCTACAATGCAAAATTAAAAAAACTGAAATTCAATCATATGAGAATCTCAAGAACTTGATGTTGAACGTTTTAAATTTTCAATACAGGATTTGAATGAAGCTTAAAAAAGCAAATTTCAAATTTCCTAATTCAAAAAATGATAATTTTCAAAATTGATGAATCCAGTCAAGTAACTCGAAAATTATAATAACGAATTTTAGATCATTACGAATTTAAAAAAATTAATTTTATGCGTTTATACATTTTTTGCAGTTGTACAAAGAATCCGAATTGCAAAGCAAAAAATGCATAGAAGAAAGTAAGGCTGAGTTTTCCGCCATCATCAGCCAATTGAGACGAGACAAGTCGAGTTTGGAAAAACGTGAGTAATTTAATACCAAAAAATTCGATTTTAATCACGATTAATTCATTAAACAAAATTTTAATACATGATCTTTTTTTCAGGATTGGAAGCAAACGAAAGCAAATTTGAGTATGACATGAAAAACACCTTGACAAAAGTCATAGACAGAGACAGAAAAATTCTCGAAATCGAAAATGCGGTCATTAAAAAAGACAGTAAAATTCTCGAAGTCGAAAATGCGCTCAAAAATCAAACTGAGGAAAAGGAGCGTTTGGAGAGACAAATTGAAAGAATGGAGAAAGACTCAAAAAGTTCCATCGCGGCGAAAGAAAAGGAGAAAGATTTAGGAAGGGAATTTGAAAAATTGCGGGGCAAGTATCAAAAGCTGAAAGAAGACAAGGCAAAACTGGAAGCAGACATGGATAATTTTAAAACTAACCGTGACAAACAGTTTGAGGATTATGATAAGGTTACGGAAAAGCTGCAGGAGGAAAATCTAAGACTTCAGAAAGAGGTAGTTTTTTTATGATGCAAGGTTTTTTAACTATCAAATTTTGTTTGGAAATTTGTTTTTTCATTGCATGTGATTTTTTCAGGTTGCCAAGTTCGAGGAGATGAATAAGAAACCGAATCCTTATTCATTGAAAGTCCTAAAAAATGGCCAAAAAGAGGTGATACATTTTTTAAATTATTTTGTAGTGAAATTATAGTTTTTTGAGCATGTTGTGTTTTTAAGTAATTATTTCATATTTTTATGACTTGTTGAAAGTTCAGAAAAAATGTTGAGTTTATGAACATTTTCTGAAATATTTTTATATTTTTTCATAGACAGTTGTACGCAAATTGTCCGAAGTTTTAGTTGCTAGCGTTGATTATTTTTTCAAACTATGGAAAAATATTAGGGAATGCTTGAAATATTAGCACTTCGAAAATTTTAGAAAAATAATTACTAGTTTTTGAAATACATTTAATTCAATTTGTTGTAAGTTTCAGAAAATTTTCACATACTTAATATTTGTTAGAATTACTATTGCTATTTTGGAAAGAATCTTTCAAATTCTTGAATAATTTTTTTGGCATTGGTAAATAATTTGAAATGGATGAAAAAGTTCGTCGTTTTGAAAAATAGTTCGGAAATTACTCATAATTATACAAAAAGTTGATTTATATCGACAGTTTTTCCTATTCTTTAGAATCCTTTCAAATTGAAACTTCAAACTTTTGAGAACTTCAAAATCACATTCACATTCTCGGCAAATTATTTTTATATTCTCAGAAATTCTCTGAACTTGAGAAAAAATGTTAAAAAGGGTCGAAAAATTGTTAAAAAATTACTAAATTTAGGAATTTCCCACCAAATTTCTGATCCTTTCTATTTTTAGGTTGAAGATGTTACCCCCCATAAGTCGAACGCTTCCGAAGCGTCGGAGTACGAAACTCCTTCGATGACGGCCAGATCAAACAGCAAACTTCGCACGGCAATGCGAGAATGCGTCGACCAGATTTCGGATGACGGCTCTGCGAGTCGAAGGACGGGACGGGCCAGAAGAGCGCCCGATAGGTTTTCACCTGAGAAGACATCTACGATAAGAAGGGGCCGAAAACCAAATATAGAAACTCGATCTGAAGAACCCAAGACCTCGAGGAGGACACGGGCCAAAAATCCGTTATGCCTTTCTCCCTCGTCGAGTTGCTACGAAGCGGAAACTTCAAGGTGTTTAAGAAAAAGTTTTTTTTTTTTTTTTTTTTTTTTGTCTAATTCGAATGTTTCTTTCGATGGAATCTTAAAAAGTTTAGAAACATTGTTTGAGATTTGGAATTCTTAGAAACATTTGACATGTTTTGGAATTTTAACTTGATATTTGAATTCATTGAGAAAAAATAACGAAAGTTTAGAATTGTTCGGAGCACATTTTTGTAAAATATTATAAGAAAAGTTCATGCATTTTTGAATTCGGAATGGAAATTATAATGTTGAAAATTGTTAGACTTGGCGAGTTTCTGGAAAATTGTAAGTTTTGAAATCTTGATTCTTATTCTGAATGCAAACTTCGAAATTTTATTTCTTTGAATATTCATTTTATCCTTTTGATTTGTTTTTATAGGCAAGCCAATGACGATGATTCTATGTTCGCTCCACCGTCAGAAGTAAAAAGAAATCTCAGAGGGGTGAGGCGATTAAATTACAACGATGAAGAAATGGTCGATATAGGTTCTCCAACCGAAGTACGTCAAGTCCTGCGGAATATTCAGTTTTATTCATGATAATCATTATACATCACTAATTTAAATCATTACAAGCGTTTTAAAATCCTGATTTTTTTACAACTTATTTTCATTAAAATGAAAATGTATGCATGTTTCATTATTTAACAAATAACTAATACGAAAAGAAAATGTCAATTTTTTAGGCTTATCTGGAGATTTTAAAGGTTGTGTAATTTCATGACTATCATATTTTTTGTTTACAAATGTGAAAAATTCGGTTCTATCAAATATCGAATATAATATGTTTGCTGTATATTTCGAATAACATTTTAAAATTCACATTTTATGCTTATTGGTACTGCAACACTTAGCTGTGTTCAATATATTTTCACGAAGTTGTTTTTATCCTATTATTTATCATGATTTAGTGTGTTCTTCAGAGAGTTCGATTATTTTACATAAAACATTTATAAATTAAAAATTCTTTTCCCCAATAATTTGTGAAAAACTATTACTTTTCAGGGCGTCGACATCCCCAGAATGCACAGCAGTGTGAAAAAGCAAAACATGAAAAAACCGAGAAATCCTAGAAAAAAATGATGGAAAGGAATTTTTTCAAAGAAAATCATGTTTTGAATGATATTTAAATCGATAAATAAAATGTGATCAGTCGGTACTATCATAGAAATTATGGCTACGTAGTAATGTAAAAAGTATTCGAATCTTTTGTTATGAATAAATCTTTTTCTACGTACCTTATACGTTTTCGTATTTTGAAGTCATTGTGATTGATCAGTGAAAATCAGTTAATCAACTAACGAATTTGTAGGGTTCGATAGGATCACTTAATAATATTCGTCAATTTTGATTCCACGAAACCATTGATGAACAATTTCTACAATGTGAATTTCAAAACTGTTCATATTTCGGAAATTAAAAAGTTTCTAGAAATGATAAGAAAAAATATTGAGCGAATTCCAAAACTCAACTCATGTTAGTATGACTAAAAACCTATTTTTGACTTTTTAAATTTTTAATTTCAGAATTCTTCGATTTGATTCCAACTGTTAAAACATTTGAATTACTTCTCTAATGCAAAAATAATTTTTTTAAATATTTTTTCACCTAAAATATTATCCGTCATCTTGTTTAGTACATCTAAGCACAAATCAAGATTCACGTTTGATTCATGAAATTATGAAACGTAGAGTACGTTTCATACATGAAATGAACTCCCGCTACATCCGCTACATACATAAACTGTACTAAACAGATGGCTGCCGCTCGTACACATTCGGTTCTTTCTTCAACAGTTTCTGTGTTCTGTAATCTGTTTGGATGCGCACTTAACCTCATTCACCAAACAATCCATTGTTTACAATTTTAAGGCAGTGAGTCTGTTTACAATTCCTCGTGAAGTCAGAAATGGGAAATCATGAAATAATTTTGGAAAATTGCAGATAATTACGAAAAATGGTTTATTCGCAAGATTCCGGGCTTTTTGCGGCCGGCACGACGGATTTGATACACCAAGCATTCCAAAACGTCATGGACGAAGGAGTTGACGAAAATCATGAGGATTTTTCGTCCCTTTTCGAGGCGGAAAACACCTTCGGTTCCTCGGGCAAATCGATAAACTTGACGAGCGCACAAGCTGCTGCTCTGGGTTTGAGTTTCGAGCTCGATTCTCCGGATGTCGCCCCGCAAATCCCGGTCGACACGGGAAACGTGAACTGCGTTTGGGGGTCGAATGTCCTGGTTCAAAACGCACCCGTGGCCCCGAAAACGCAGGACCCGGTGGTTAAGAAAGTAATTATATGCTATAAAAATGACATGCATAAGTGTCAGTTTTTTACTCTAAAGAGATGGGACATTTTGAATTTGGAAATCCGCAAATGAAGCATGGGAAATTTTAAAGTTTAAAAAATTTTAATTTCCAGAAATTTTAAAGATACAAAACTAGTCAGAAAATTACAAAAGTTGGCAAATGTAGAAAATTTGAACAAATCAAAGTTTTCCATCCTTGAGTTGAACATTTATTTTTTTGCAGGACATTCCAATTCTTCCGACCCCAAACCAAATTTCTCCGAAAATCCAGATGGCTCCAATTTATCAAGCCATTCCAATAACTCAATTACAACTTGGCTCAATGACGACAACTAGCGAAAGTCAGATTTTCCACAACCTGAACGACAGTGTTTTCACGACTACTCCAATGACATCGAAAAATCATCTCATCGTCCGACCCTTGAAAAAGTCCCAATTAGAAAAAATGAAGTCGACGCAAACAATTCCTCAAGTCATCATCAACCCCAGAAATCAAATTTCCTCCATTCCCGCAGTGTTGAATGTGAATCATTCCATGACCTTGAAAAACCAAACTGGAAACTCGAATTATAAGATGATTTTAAAGAACCAGTCAACTGGGAACTCAAATTATACCACTATTTTGAAGAATCAGACTACTGGAAACTTGAATCGTACCACGGTTTTGAAGGACCAAACAACTGGGAGTGTGAATTATACCACAACCTTGAAGAATCAAGCCATTGGTAACATGAGTCACTGTGTAAATCAAGCAACTGGAAACTCGAAGAGTCAGATGGCCTTGAATTCGGTTCCGATTCTGAGGAAGAAGGTTCCCGCAGCCAAAATGGTTAATGGACATGTGAAACCTCAAAATACTTCGACGCCGACATTTTCGAGGAGTATTTTGCAGTCAAATGGAACTTCGAAATCCAGTGTTGCTCCCAGGGCGGATTTTGTGAAAATAATAGTTCCTAGAACGGTGGATCTTACAAAACCCTTAGGGACCACCGAAAATCCGATTCAGATTGTTCAGCAGGGAAAAAATTTTCATAGGTATTTTAGGGGAAAATTGTAAATATTTAATTCAAATTAGTTTGTAGTGTTCTGAAACTTGTAAAATGTTGGGATTCGTGTACATTTTTTAATATTTAATAACTGTTATTGAAATTTTTGGATTTTTGATACTAGTAACTTTTTTTTTTTTTTAATCGGAAAACCGAAAATCGAGGAACTATCAGGGTACTCTTCAGAGTGAAGATCTCAAAAAGACAAATTTAATTCATTTTTATATTTTTTATTTTACATAATATTCTAGCTTACTTGAATTATAGTATTTTAGATGCTCCGAAAAAATTGAGTAACAATTTGTTAGCAAATTATTTTTCTAAATTCTCATAATCTTCATTTTTAATCATTTTTATCTTCACCTCTATAGCATTTTTTGGTTACAATGTTCTAAAATGGTCTGAAATTTTCTGCAGTTTCCAGCAATTATCGGACAATAAATTAAAGGGCATCATACAGCTTCTCGAAACCCACCGTCAACCTCCAGCAAATACGAACGAAAAAATTGTTTACAGGCAAGTGCGAATTGTTATATTTTTCCGAGATTAAAACTTTCCTTGTAAAGTTAAAACCATCGTAAAATGTAAAAGTGACATGAGGAGCCGCTTCGGTGGTCAAGCGATCTAATTGCTAAGCGGTACTGCGCGGCGATTGGTCGGCTGAGGCCACTGAAGCGGAAGGAGACGGGTTCGAGTC